>PVIU01006294.1:0-103589 GCA_004026605.1 Ondatra zibethicus | reverse complement strand
AAAGCCAGCCACACTGAACCTTATAGAAGAGAAAGTGGGAAGTACACTTGAACACATTGGCACAGGGAACCACTTCCTAAATAGAACCCCAGCAGCACAGACACTGAGAGAAACAATTAATAAATGGGACCTCCTGAAACTGAAAAGCTTCTGTAAAGCAAAGGACACGGTCAACAAGACAAAATGACAGCCTACAGAATGGAAAAAGATCTTCACTAACCCCACATTAGACAGAGGTTTGATCTCCAAAATATACAAAGAACTCAAGAAATTGGACAACAAAAAAAAAAACACATAATCCAATAAAAAAAATGGAGTACAGACCTAAACAGAGAACTGTCAACAGAGGAATCTAAAATGGCTGAGAGACACTTAAGGAAATGTTCAACATCCTTAGTCATCAGAGAAATGCAAATCAAAACAACTCTGAGATTCCATCTTACACCTGTAAGAATGGCCAAGATCAAAAACACTGATGACAACTTATGCTGGAGAGGTTGTGGGGAAAAGAGAACACTTCTGCATTGCTAGTACAACCCCTATGGATGTCAGTGTGGCAATTTCTCAGAAAATAAGGAAACAACCTTCCTCAAGACCCAGTAATAGCACTTTTGGGTATATATCCAAAGGATACTCAATCGTGCCACAAGGACATGTGCTCAACTATGTCCATAGCAGCTTTGTTTGTCATAGCCAGAACCTGGAAACAACCTAAATACCCCTCGATTGAAGAATGGATAAAAAAAAATGTGGTACATTTATGCAATGGAGTACTACTTGAATTTTGCAGGAAAATGGATGGAACTAGAAAACATTATTTTGAGTGAGGTAACCCAGACACAGAAAGACAATTATCACATGTACTCACTCATAGGTGGTTTATAAACATAAAGCAAAGAAAACCAGCCTACAAACCACAATCCCAGAGAACTTAGACAACAATAGAGACACTAAGAGAGACTTACATAGAGCTAATCTACATGGGAAGTAGAAAGTGGAAAAAAGACAAGATCTCCTGAGTAAATTGGGAGCATGGGGACCTTGGAGGAGGGTAGAAGGGGGGAGGGGAGAGGCAGGGAGGGGAGCAGAGAAAAATGTAGAGTTCAATAAATATCATGGAAAAAAGGAAAAAAAAATAAAGGAACTTCAGAGAAAAAAAAAGCCTGTAGTCTATAAGATGTAGAATGGGCACATGGGTGTTATCTCCCATAAAAGGAAGCATTATTTTCCCCTCTTCCTTTTCCAAGATATGTATGTTTCTTAGAAGACTTATAATCTACTGCGCAAACCTCCATTATACTTACAAAACAGTAAAGAATAAAAATCTATCAAATGTGTAGCACTTATATGGCATGTTCTGTGCTAATAGAACTTATTAGAGATCATCTTATTTAACGTTTATGAGACACCATTGTGACCTCAACAATGTAGACGCTCATGGTTATCTAGATTCCAGACCATCGAGCACCAGCCTCTATTCTCACACCTCTGTCTTGCGCTGTTCTTGTTCATGCCTTTCATATAGTGGGAACTCAACTTCCAGTCACACCTTAGATTACTGAGTAACAACATCACACGTTCCCACCAAACTCTCTGTTCTGTTCTGCTCTTCTGTAGGAGGGGCCACGTGTGGGTTCCCGGCTGCTCAGCCCCGAAATAACCACACAGAAACTGTATTAATTAAATCACTGCTTGACCCATTAGCTCTAGTTTCTTTCTTTTTTTTTTTGTGGTTTTTCTTTTTTGGGGGGGGTTGTTTGTTTGTTTGTTTTTCGAGACAGGGTTTCTCTGTAGCCTTCAAGCCTGTCCTGGACCTAGCTCTTGTAGACCAGGCTGGACTCGAATTCACACAGATCCACCTGCCTCTGCCTCCCGAGTGCTGGGATTAAAGGTGTGTGCCACCACCGCCCAGCTAGCTCTAGTTTCTTATTGGCTAGCTCTTATATATGAATTTAACCCATTTCTATTAATCTGTGTATCGCCACATGGCGGTGGCTCTCCAGCTAAAGTTCCAGCATGTCTGACTTTGGCAGAGGCTCCATAGTGTGTCGTGCCCCCCCCCCCCACCGCCGCCTTCCTTCTTCCAGCATTCAGCCCAGTTTCCCCCACCTGCCTAAATTCTGCTCTATCAACAGGCCAAGGCAGTTTCTTTATTCATTAACGGTAATCACACGGGACTCCCACATCACTCTTCCATCGGAACAGCTGGGTGCTTTCCACAGTCTGAACCTGGGTCATGCTAGTGTAAAAAGGGATAGTGGAGAATTGAGGTACTTCTTAGGGTCAAAAATCTGGTGTCCCTAAGGCCAGTGACTACATTAATAAACACCTCAGGGTGTGATGAGAAAGACTTTCATAAGAAGCCTGTTCTATGCTGCGCAGCTTACATGTAGAGAAATTGTCAGGCCCATTTCAATATTTGTTTTGTCATTGAATTTTTATTATTTATAGGCCTCGTGAGTATTATTTGCAGGCCTAATTTATGATAGAGCTACTGGGGCTCCTGAGTGCTCCATTTCCCAAGATTACACCGTGACTTAGGATTTGAGCTTTGGGATGTTCAGCGTTGATAGCATTTCTATTGTCCTAGCCTAGCAACAGCAGTTTCTGTGAGGCTGTGGTAGAAGCCTTCCCTTCACCGCTGAGTACAAGCTCCCCTCACCTGAACTCATGGCTGCTGTGTGGACCAGGTGTGCCCTAAGATTCTGAACTATCTTTAGAAGCATGCAGGAGCTCCGTGTTCCTAATAAGGAAGAACAACAGGTTGGGCAACCG
Organism: Ondatra zibethicus; assembly: GCA_004026605.1. Lineage (NCBI taxonomy): Eukaryota > Metazoa > Chordata > Mammalia > Rodentia > Cricetidae > Ondatra > Ondatra zibethicus. The sequence continues at coordinate 100,814 of PVIU01006294.1, read as the reverse complement.
GTTTCTCCTAGCACATTTAAAGGATGTCTTCAGAAAACAAGGGGAGGAGCTCGGACTCAAAGTCAAGCAAGCTAAGAGGCAGAGAACAGTTGGTTCTAGCCGGTCTTTGGCTCTAGCTGTCAAAATTCGTGATGTCCAAGATATTTCAAAACTTGTCATGCCCAGGGCTTTAGGAACTTTCAGTTCCAGTTATGAAGATAAAGGGAGCGTAGACCAGAGAGCAGAGGCAGGCAAGAAGGGAAGTCAGGATATTTATTCTCTCGCCTCTCGCCGCGGGGCTGCATCCTAATGGCGTATGCAGTTCCTCAACCGAAGTCATAGGCAGAGTCACAGTCTCACAGCCAATCCCTCTCACCTTGATTCTGAGCCTCTTAATCCCCGTGTTCCTCTAGACCTTAGCTTTTTGGCAATATCATGGCCACTAGCCTTAGATTATTGCCCTGCGCCTGTGGAATTCCGACTGCGCTAAGAGTGGCTCATTTGAGCTGGTGGTGGTGGCGGCCCATACCTTTACTCTCAGCCAGCACTGGAGGGGCAGAAGCAGGTGGATCTCTGAGTTTGAGCGAATTCCAGGACAGCCAGGACTACACAGAGAAACCCCATCTTGACCGCCCTCCCCTCAAAGCTCCACTGTAGACCCTTTCTTTGGTTTCCCATTGGGCTTTCACCGTTACAGTTTCTAACAATCACTCTCCTTCTTTGAGAACAGTATGCTAATTATTTTCTGGGATCCTTGCCGCGCACTTTGAAAAGAAACCAAACAATCCTCCCCACACCTGACAAAAACCTTATTTCCGCATAGCCTGATATGGAGGCAGGGGCCAGATAACTAAAACTAGTACTTGCTTTTTCTTCTGTTTAGCTTCATTTAATTTGATTGTATGAAGACCAGGTTTCACAGGGCAGGCAAAGTGATTTAAACCCACGGCCCTCCTGCCTCAGTCTCTAAGCGTTGGGATGGCCAGCACGTTGCCATCATACCTGTGTCACCTTCTAAAAGGCCTCGATCTCTGTCCAATTATGTAGATGACGATGTGACCCCTGGAGCTTAGCAACTCCCTAGGAGCCTGAAGACAAGGGTGATGGAGGGGAAAGTTAGAAGGAGCTTGGGTCTAAACTTGCCACAGTTACCCCCTCAAGACTTCTCTTTTGCTTTGTTTTGTTTTTATTTTTTGAGATGGGGTTTCTCTGTGTAACAGCCCTGGCTGTCCTAGAACTCTCCTTGGAGACCAGGCTAGTCCCAGACTCAGATCCACCTGCCTCTGCCTCCTGAGTTCTGGGATTACAGTTGTGTGCAACCAAGTCCGGCTAAGACTTCTTTTACATGGAAAATAAACTCTGTGCTATAAATTTCTCTGTTACAGTAGATTTTTCTCTTACTGATCCCAAATAAAGAATTTTCAGAATTGATTTTTTTATGTGGCACTAGATACCAACTTACACAATTCTTATCACCCTCTAATGTTTATGGCCTATTTCCTTCTGCTAGGCTCCTTCAGGGCACGGATTTGCTAGTTTTATTGTATCTCCATCCCCTAGAACAGAGGTCACCCCATATAATACAGCTCACTAATTCCTTGATAAATGAAGGGTTTCTGATCTACAAACTGTGCAAGTGGACTTTTATTACTGAAGGAGCTGCACCAGGAAGTATAATTCTCATATTCATCGCTTGTGTGCACTGATCACACTGAAGCCGTCTTGAGCGTTCCACTTCATGCCTCCACATGAGCTCTCCGTTCAGCAGAGAGCAGTTTTTCTTAGGCTAAGGAGAAGGTTCAAGGTTTGGTTGTTACAGTGCTTGCTGGGGAAGCAGACGACCTGAGCTCAGATTTCCTGAACCCACATTTCAAAAGTTGGGCAGCGGTGAGCTTTTGTAAGCTTAGTGATGATGAGATGGTAGGGAGCAGCAGGGGGTCCCTTGAGCTTACTGGCCATGTAGCCTACTTTAAATGGCCTTTGCAAAACTGGGGAAGCTTTGAAAGTTTATGGTCGCTTATCCGGACCCAGTCTGTCCTGTGATGCTGCTTTTAATAGGGACCTGCATGTTTCATTTAAAGTTGATACTTATGACAAGGTCTTTTCTTATGCCCTGAAAAGTTAACACTAAATTGCAATCCCAGTCTGAGGTTTCCTTAGACTAGGAACCTGGGCTAAATGGTAGCAGCATATAAAAATCTTGTTTTAGCTGGGCAATCATAGCGCACACCTTTAATCCCAGCACTCGGGAGGCAGAGGCAGGTGGATCTCTGTGAGTTCAAAGCCAGCCTGGTCTACAAGAACTAATTTTAGCCTTTCAAACTTGAGCCCTTAGTGTATGGGGAAGTGTGACGACAGTCAGTCACTTGGTTTTTCTCTGCTCCTTTGCGTCTTGTGCTAATTTACTCCAGCAAACTAGAGAACGCAGCATTTCAGCTGATGAAGAGAGTCACAGTTTCGTGAAAAAGTTGGAGAAAGGAGTTGGGGGGGACGACAATGACTGGACACTCAGCAGCCTGAGTGTTTTCTTAGGTCTTGCCTCAAGCTATACTAGGATCAAACCTGGTGGCATGTCAAGTCAGCCCTAGAATGCACTCAAGCAGGCATGCTGAGGTGGCGTTCAGTCTGGTTCTTCAGGGATAGTTACATACACAGTCCACACTGGTGTGGGTAATGATGACAAATTTCCCATGGTTCTCCTGTGTTCCTTTTACTGCTTCAGGTTTGTAATGGCTGTGACTGCCTTTCTTTAATTCCCTAGGCACCTATAAGCTCCAGGAAGGGTCCTGGATGACAAAGGCTTCCTTTCCAGCTCAAAGGTGCTCATATCAACACTGGGTTGTTGAACAGCTAGTTCATTCAGACACTTCCTCCACACCTACTGCCTTCAGTCTTACTTCCTCATCTTCACCTCTTCTATTGCAGTCACCCAGAAATGCTTTTCTCTTGTTAACCTTCAATCAGGTCTCAAAAGCCATCCCAATTTAGTTCAACTTCCCACACAACTACGGGTATATAGTAGGGATTCTGTTAGATTTGGGGACAGATGGGTTCATGATGTGCAAACATGGCTCTTCATTTCCTGGAGCTCACAATTTGGAGGGAAGGAAGGGAAGGGAATGAAATAGAATGTGATCAGATACACCACAGAGCATTGTGGGAAATCCTGACTGGGAACTTTTTTTTTAAAGATTTATTTATTTATTATGTATACAACATTCTGCCTCCATGTATGCCCGCACGCCAGAGGAGGACACCAGATCTCATTACAGATGGTTGTGAGCCACCATGTGGTTGCTGGGAATTGAACTCAGGACCTCTGGAAGAGCAGCCAGTGCTCTTAACCACTGAGCCATCTCTCCAGCCCCTGACTGGGAACTTAAAGATGGTTTATACACTTACTTTAAAGATGCCTTGGACGATGCAGACTGACGCTACGTATGTTTCCTAGGAACTCTTATTACATATGGAGTTGCAACATAGTCTTTTCATTTTTGTGGAACAAAAGGTAAGTCTTTAAAAAAATTGTTTATTTTTATGTGCATTTGTGTTTTGCCTGCAGGTGTGTCTGCATAAGGGTGTTGGTTGCTTTGGAACGGGAGTTACAGATAGGTGTGAGTTGCCACGTGGGTGCTGGAAACTTAACCCACGTCCTCTGGAAGAACAGTGACTTTCTTTTTTTTTTTTTATATTTATTGAGCTCTACATTTTTCTCTGCTCCCCTCCCTCTTCAATCCTCCCCCAAGGTCCCCATGCTTCCAATTTACTCAGGAGATCTTGTCTTTTTCTACTTCCCATAGATTAGATCTATGTGATTATTAGACTCTATGTGAGTCTCTTTTAGTGTCCACATTGTTGTCTAAGTTCTCCAGGATTGTGGTTTGTAGGCTGGCTTTCTTTGCTTTATGTTTAAAAACCACTTATGAGTAAGTACATGTGATAACTGTCTTTCTGTGTGTGGATTATCTCACTCAAAATAATGTTTTCTAGCTCCATTCATTTTCCTGCAAAATTCAAGCTGTTGTTATTTTTTTCTGCTGTGTAGTACTCCATTGTGTAAATATACCACATTTTTCTTATCCATTCTTTGGTCAAGGGGCATTTAGGTTGTTTCCAGGTTCTGGCTATGACAAACAAAGCTTCTATGAACATAGTTGAACACATGTCCTTGTGGCATGACTGCATCCTTTGGATATATACCCAAAAGTGGTATTATTGGGTCTTGAGGAAGGTTGTTTCCTAATTTTCTTAGAAATTGCCACACGGACATCCATAGGGGTTGTACCAGCTTGCACTCCCATCAGCAATGCAGAAGTGTTCCCTTTTCTCCACAACCTCTCCAGCATAAGTTGTCATCAGTGTTTTTGATCTTGGCCATTCTTACAGGTGTAAGATGGAATCTCAGGGTTGTTTTGATTTGCATTTCTCTGATGGCTAAGGATGTTGAGCATTTCCTTAAGGATCTTTCAGCCATTTTAGATTCCTGTTGAGAGTTCTCTGTTTAGGTCTGTACTCCATTTTTTTTATTGGGTTATGTGTTCTTTTGGTGTCTAATTTCTTGAGTTCTTTGTTTTGTATATTTTGGAAATCAGAACTCTGTCTAATGTGGGGTTAGTGAAGATCTTTTTCCATTCTGTAGGCCATCATTTTGTCTTGTTGACCGTGTCCTTTGCTTTACAGAAGCTTTTCAGTTTCAGGAGGTCCCATTTATTAGTTGTTTCTCTCAGTGTCTGTGCTGCTGGGATTCTATTTAGGAAGTGGTTCCCTGTGCCAATGCGTTCAAGTGTACTTCCCACTTTCTCTTCTATAAGGTTCAGTGTGGCTGGCTTTATGTTGAGGTCTTTGATCCATTTGGACTTGAGTTTTGTACATGGTGATAGATATGGGTCTATTTTCATTCTTCTACATGGTTTTTTTTTTTTTTTTTTTTGGGTTTTCGAGACAGGGTCTCTCTGTAGGTTTGGAGCCTGTCCTGGAACTAGCTCTTGTAGACCAGGCTGGTCTCGAACTCACAGAGATCCGCCTGCCTCTGCCTCCCGAGTGCTGGGATTAAAGGCGTGCGCCACCACCGCCCGGCCTCTTCTACATGTTGATATCCAGTTGTGCCAGCACCATTTGTTAAATATGCTTTCTTTTTTTCCATTCGATATTTTTTGCTTGAACTCAGGATCTCTGGAAGAACAGTCAGTGCTCTTAACCTCTGAGCCATCTCTCCAGCCCTGCACCCTGGTTTTTTTGAGACTGGTTTTCTCTGTCAAACAGTCCTGGAACTCACTCTATAGACCAGGTTAGCCTCGAACTCAAAGAGATCCTCCTGCCTCTGCCTCCCGAGTGCTGGGATTAAAGGTGGGCATCACAACCTCCTTCACATAACTGAAAACAGAAACTAGCTGGATGTGGTGGCGCCCACCTTTAATCCCCAGCTCTCAGGAGGCAGAGGCAGCCTGATCTCTGTGAGTGTAAGGACAGCCTAATCTAGACAGCAAGTTCTAGATCAGCCGGGATTACATAGTGATACCTACTTTAAAAAATAAATAACATAGCCGGGCGGTGGTGGCGCACGCCTTTAATCCCAGCACTCGGGAGGCAGAGGCAGGCGGATCTCTGTGATCGTGGTCTACAGAGTGTGTGCCAGGACAGGATCCAGAGCTACAGAGAAACCCTGTCTCAAAAAACAAAAAACAAAACAAAACAAAAAAAAAAAAAACCAATAAATAAATAGACAGTTTTTAAAAAATAAACCAAGAAAACTGGATGTATGTTAAAAATTAAAAGCTTGAAATAGGCATTCTTTACATCCGTTTGGGAGTGGCTGTGCTAAAGCATTAGGTCTTTCAACTGGAAATCCCACTTTAGTGCTTACTGAATGACGAGGGAAGCAAAAGCAGTGGTTTAAATCTGGTTCTTCCTGAGATAGTCCCTACGCTGGAGTGTAGTGCCGAAGACTCCTTTAGACAGAGACCCTGGAGTCAGGGAGGGGGAGGGGAAGAAGACGCACAGGGTGGGGTGTTACTTAGCCGATTACTACTTTGGGAAACTGGAGCGCAATTCTACTAAAGGATATCATATAAAAATTGCCTCAGGAAAAAAAGAAGGAAGCTGGGCAGTCAGTGGCAGTGGAGTCCTGTCCGTCCCTGGCTGCTGGGAGGAGAGCAGGCTCCTGCTTTGCTTAAGTGTGAACCAAGCTTTCTATTCTCAAAGAGAAAGCCTAAGGCAGAGTCACAGGTGCTCCAAGTCAAATGTGTTTAAGAAAATAAGGAGCACCAAGGAACTACCAGGGAGGCAGTGACAGTGGCTGTTGTCATATAGTAATGTAAAAAAGATGGTAATTGAGTCATTATTTATATTAGTCAAATACCATAAACAACCTAAATATACTTAAGAGGGATTGGGTTAAATTTGCCAGAGTTTGTAACCAGGAAGTAATCTCTCATAAGATCCCTCCCTCCCTCCCTCCCTCCCTCTCTCTCTTTCTTTTTCTTCCTTTGAGACATTTGTCTTGAAGATTTCTCTGTGTAGCCCTGACTGTCCTGCAACTCACACCATAGACATGAAGAAAGGACATTTTTGTCATAGGACATTAAAATGGAAAATATGTGTGTGTGTGTGTGTGTGTGTGTGTGTGTGTATTCATAAAAATAGTAAATGCAGGGTTCACGGTGCAAAATGCCAGATTTGTGGTTTCATTTGAAATCAACAACAAATCATGAAATGTCATAAAAAATATAGGTGAAGGTAAAACTCTTCTAGACTAAGACTAATTAGTAAATAAAATTAAAAATACCACACTGATTGGTAAACCCAGAAGAAAAATGAATAGCATTTCCATTTTAGGCTCCAATTAAATAGCATACAACTTTTCAAAGTTGATGCATAAAATTGGTAAATTTGGCCATGCTGCACTTTATTTATTTTTGAGACAGGGTTTCTCTTTAGCTTTAGAGCCTGTCCTGGAACTAGCTCTGGTAGACCAGGCTGGCCTTGAACTCATAGAGATCCACCTGCCTCTGCCTCCCAAGTGCTGGGATTAAAGGCGTGCGTCACCACCACCCAGCTCTAGAAATAAATCTTTTTGTTTCGTTTTTTTCGAGACAGGGTTTCTCTGTGGTTTTGGAGCCTGTCCTGGAACTAGCTCTGTAGACCAGGCTGGTGTCGAACTCACAGAGATCTGCCTGCCTCTGCCTCCCGAGTGCTGGGATTAAAGGCGTGTGCCACCACCTCCTGGCTAGATGCTGCACTTTTAAAAAAGATAAAAACAAAAAGAGTATACAGAAAAAAAAATCTGGTGGCTCATACCTTTAATCTCAGCACTTGGGAGGCAGGGTCAGGTAGAACTCTGTGAGTTCAAAACCAGTCTGATCTACAGAGTAAGTTCTAGGAGAGTCACAGAGAAACCCTGTCTCAAATAAACAAAACAAAACAAAATCTTATAGCCCCCATTTTGTATCATAAGCTCAAAATCTAAATGCAAAAGATCTAGAACGTTATTTACAAATCCAGCAGGTACATCCCCCATGGAGGCTTGGCTTCTGTCCCAAGGAGATAGATGTCACCTTCTCTGGCAGTTCCTTTCAGTTTTCTGTCCTCAGGGGGTTGTTCCCTCTACTTATAATCAGTAATTTTGAGCAGTTCCATCAGGGTCCCAACACCTCCAAAGTGACCATTATGTTCCAAAAGCAGCTTTTAGCTATCCTTTGGACCAAAAGTCTATGGCATTCCTGCCATTTCTAGAGTTTCTTCAACAATCTCATAACCATAGCAGGCAGCTCAGGCTATTCCTGGAGCACACTTCCAGAATGTCGACATCAGAGCCTACGTTAGTTTGCTTTTTGTTTTTTTGTTTTTGTTTTCTTTTTTTGGTTTTTCAAGACAGGGCTTCTCTGTGTCTCTCTGGCTGTCCTGGAACTCACTGTTGATCAGGCTGGCTTTGAACTCATAAAGATATGCCTCTGCCTCCCTGAGTGCTGGGATTAAAGGCGAGGGTCACTACCGCCCGGCTCATTTTTTATTTTGTTTTTGTTTTTTTGAGACAGGGTTTCTCTGTGGCTTTGGAGCCTGTCCTAGAACTAGCTCTTGTAGACCAGACTGGTCTCAAACTCACGGAGATCCGCCTGCCTCTGCCTCCTGAGTGCTGGCTGGGATTAAAGGCGTGAACCACCACCGTTGGTTTTGTGGGGTTTTCAAACTAGTAACATTTTGCTTTGCTGTTTAAGCCAACCAAGTGAGCTAAAGCAGCTCTGAATTGAATCAAACAGTCCAATTTATCCAGCTGCAAGTCTGCAATCATTCTCAAATTCTCAAACTTGAAAGCCCCACCTGCCATGGCACAATGAGAAGCGTAAACTCTGGAGAAGTTCTAGTCGCTGTCCGTCTGCATGAACACGTGCATGGCGTAAACTCTGGAGAAGTTCTAGTCGCTGTCCGTCTGCATGAACACGTGCATGGCGTAAGCTCTGGAGAAGTTCTAGTCGCTGTCCGTCTGCATGAACACGTGCATGGCACACGTGGGACGACAGAGGAAGCGCAGGGTCCCTTTGCGACCACACACGGTCAGGTTTTTATTTTCAGGAGGATGTCTCGGACCCTAGTTTTGCTGTAAGCAGTATTAGAAGTCAGATACTTCTGGGTGCTCTTCAGGTCCTCCACGGCTTCCTGTTCCTCTTCCGTTCTTTCAAGTAAACCAATTTGACCAGGGTTCTGCCAATATCTATGCCAAACCCTGGGAATGTTTGCTCTTTGCCATTTTTGCTCTTAATGGCAGAGCTGTCTCTCAGGCCCCTCAGTTACCTTTCTAACTTCTGAGTTTTCTTTCTTTTTTTTTCTACCCCATCTCTCCCTTTCTTCTTTCCTTCCAGATTCTTCTCTGTTGAAATTCTTTCTTTCCATTGATTTGTTCATCTCTTCTCAGATTGCATTAGCCTATTTGTTATAGCTTTTTAATATCCTTGTATATTGCCGGGCGGTGGTGGTGCACGCCTTTAATCTCCGCACTCAGGAGGCAGAGGCAGGTGGATCTCTTTGAGTTAGAGGCCGCCTGGTCTACAGAGTGAGGTCCAGGAAAGCTAGAGCTGTTACCCAGACAAACCCTGTCTTGAAAAATAATCCCTGTATATTAATTTAGCTTCTAAATTAATATCTTTATATGTTCATTTAACTTCTATCTAATATTATTGATTTTGTTTTTCTTCCAATTTTGGGTCACATTGCCTCCTTATGTCTTTTTTTCCTTTTTTTTTTTTTTTGATTTTTTTGAGACAGGGATTCTCTGCAACAGCTCTGGCTGTCCTGGAATTTGCTTCGTAGACCAGATTGGCCTCGAACTCAAAGAGATCCGCCTGCCTCTGCCTCCTGAGTGCTGGGATTAAAGATGTGTGCCACTGCCCGGCATCTTCTTTTTTTAAGATTCGTTTTTTTGTGTGTGTGTATTATGTGTCTATTTCTGTATGTATATGTGCACTGTGTGTTGGTCTTGGTGGAGGGCAGCAGAGGGTTTTGGATCCTCTCTAACTGTAGTTATAGGCAGTTATAAGCTGCCTGACATGGGTCCTGGGAACCAAACTTGGGTCTTCCAGTTTAACAGCAAGTGCTCTTAACTGCTGGGCCATCATCTCTCTAGTCCCTGATCATGTCCTTTAATATTTAATTGATGGCTTCTAGACCTGTCTTAAACAGCCAATGAGAATGGCAACTTCCAGCCTCACATGGTCTGTCCTGTGACGGAACTGACCATTTAATTCAATTAGTGAACTTAATTTGTCAAAGACAAGTGAATCTTAACCTTTGTTTCACTTGTGAACTCAAATGTTTTGAAGGATAGGTTCTGTGTATAATAGGGGTCTCTTCTGGCATCATGTTGAGGGATAGGTGCCTAAGATGCTGGTTTTGCCCTGTGCCTAATCTTCAATATTATGCTCTGCTACAGCAAAAATACTACTGGTTGGGGCTGGAGCTGCGGCTCAGCTGGGAGAGCAATTGCTTAGCATGCATGAGGCTGAGTTCCATCCCCAGCAGCACAGAAAAACAGAACCAACCCTGCTAGTGGATCTTTCCATCTCCCATGACGACTGGATGTGTGCTGGTAAAAGCACCTTGGGCTGTCACAATGCAGCCTGGAGTCAGGGACAAGGCCAGGCTCACCCTGTCACCAACCCCTCGCTGCTGCTAGAGTCTTGTGCCTTTCTCCTTCAAATACTGCCTTAAAGGCCGAATATATACCTGTTTATCCAATATGGGGCTGACTTGTGACAATCTATTTTTACCAGTCCCGTGAGACCACAGTTAATTCTCACTCCCATCCCCTTCAGCTGAATGCTTTTGGACAGGAGTTTATTTAGTGGGATGCAAATACCCAGGGGCATAACTGTGAGAATGTTTAGATTTAGATTAAATCACAAGTGCTTCGTGAACTCTCTTTGGTGGAATTCTGTATTTTGTCCTTATCATATAATCTCCTAGTTAGAGGACCATTCTACCCTCTTCCCAAATATTGACATGTTTGGCCTTGGAATTTGTTTTGGATAAAGATACATGGATCAAAGTGACACAAATGTCAGGTCAAGACCTGGAGGGCCATCTTATACTTCCACTTACTTTTTGAACTCCCCTGACTCTTCATGAGAAAAATAAGTCCCACATAGCCACTGGTCCAAGGAGAATGAGGAAATCTGTGGAGCACACCTGAACCTAATCAGCAGCCTGGAGTTGAGCCCATCTGATTCTAGCCCAGCCCAGCTGAGCCACTGCAACCCACAAACCCAGAGAAGAAACGTTGCTTATAAAGCCCTGACAGTTTGAAGTTTATTGATAAGCAGCAAAACCCATTTCAAGCCCATGGCTACCATGAAACTTTCTTTAAAAAGTTGATGGTGAATTGGCTCTATGAGTTCTGTAATTCTTCAGTGGACTGACTAGGTAGCTTGTCTCTCTGCTGCCTGGTTGAAGTGGACATGTTTGAAGATTTACATTTGCTTAGCTCCACAATTATCATCATTCCAATAAAAGGATCTAAAGTGATTCAGGTGGTGGTGGCACGCACCTTTAATCCCTGCACTGGGTAGACAGAGGCAGGAAAATCTGGCTTCAAGGCCAGCCTGGTCTACAGCGCTAGTTCCAGGATGGCCAGGGCCCACAGAGAAACCCTGTCTCAAAACAAAACAAATACTTAAAGCGATCTCAATAATAAGGAGTTTTACATCTTGTGTACTTAACCCTAAGACAGTTTAATAAGAATAAAAGATTTTCCTTTGTCTTATACTTTTCTGATGGTTAAAATTGCCATACATATGGAAAGCATGTGTGTGTGTGCGCGCACGTGTAGGTGTGTATGTATGTACATACATGCACATGTGTTTATTCTGTCTTAAAAACAAATTTAACTTTTGATCAGTTAATACTTTTATAAGGTAGACAACAACATCAACAGTAATGAGGAAAAAGTAACAGGATTTTTTTCTCACTGCCTGGTCTAGAGGTAATTGTTACTAGTTTTGCTTTCTTTTTTTTAACTTTCTTAAAATATTTTTTGATTAATTTATTTTATGTGTCTGGGTACTCTACCTGCATGTATGTCTGGGCACCATGTATGTTCCTGGTATCCTCAGAGGTCAGGAGAGGGTGCTGAATTTCCTGGGGCTGGAGTGAAAAAACACGTGGGTGCTAAGAATCAAATCTGGTGCCCTGGAAGAGCAGCCAGCGCTCTTCATAGCTGAGTCATTTCTCCAGTTCCTGGTGACTTTTTGTTGGCTTGTTTGCTTTCTAAATATACTCTTACAATAATGTTACAACATGCATTTATTATATATTATTTTAATAATATTATATGGATATGCAAAATAATATTATTTATATGTCCCCTGATTATTTTTTTTTTTTCCGAGACAGGTTTTCTCTACATAGCCCTAGCTGTCTTGGAAGTCACTACATAGATTAGGCCATTCTCAGACTAACAGAGATCCATGCTTCTGCTCTCTGAGTGCTGGAACTGTCCCACTGTGCCCAACTCCTCCCCTGATTTTTAAAAGTGATTGTATCCAACACACAGGGTTGTATGCCCTTTCCCCCAGTTAGCAATAAGTCTTAGAAATTCTTCTAGAATAACACACAAAGTGCTTGTTTTTATTTTATGATTATTTTTGTTTGTTTTCAAGACAGGGTTTCTCTATGTATCCTTGGCTTTCCTGGAACTCACTCTGTAGACCAGGCTGGCCTTAAACTCAGAGATCTGCCTGCCTCTGCCTCCCGAGCTCTGGGATTGAAGACATGCACCACCAAGAACTTCTTAAATCTTTAAAAAAAAAAAAGACACATAGCATTCCAATGTAATAGTTCTCAGAATGACAGGAGACCTGTAAGTCAGAATTATTTTCGCAAAGAACTCTACGTTATTTAACCTTTCTCTGTCCCTCACCGCTGTGCACAGCTTGGCTGTGTTAACTGCAGTACAGTAAAAGCAGAAGTGGCTCTGAGAACTCAGCTGGCTTTTATTAAGCTAAACATGGAAGCAATTTGCAAAAAAGCAAAACCTGGGCAGTGGTGGCATGCATGTCTAAGAGGCAGGCAGGTCTCAGCTCCAGGATAACTAGTGTTAGACTGAGAAACCCCGACCTAATAATCTGGGGCAAATAAGAAACAAAACTATGAGATGTTTTGTATTGATTTTTTTTTCTTTCTTTCTTTCTTTCTTTTTTTTTTTTTTTTTTTTTTTTTTTTTTTTTTTTTTTTTTTTTTTTTTTTTTTTTTTTTTTTTTTTTTTTTGGTTTTTCGAGACAGGGTTTCTCTGTGGCTTTGGAGCCTGTCCTGGAACTAGCTCTTGTAGACATAGACCAGGCTGGTCTCGAACTCACAGAGATCCGCCTGCCTCCCAAGTGCTGGGATTAAAGGCGTGCGCCACCACCGCCCGGCTTGTATTGATTTTTCTTGATCTTTTTGTTTTGTTTTGTTTTTTGAGACAGGGTTGCACTATGTATCCTAGGCTGGCCTCCAAATCACAGAGTTCTGCCTGCCTGAGCCTCGCAAGTGCTGGACCAAGTACAGTTTTTAAAAACAACATTATTTATATTAACATTCTTAATATTTATTACTTTTGTTTATTTTATTTTACATAAAGTGTTTTGCCAAATTTCTTTTTCTTTTTTTGTTTTTTTTAGGTTTTTCGAGACAGGGTTTCTCTGTAGCTTTGGAGCCTGTCCTGGAGCTAGCTCTTGTAGACCAGGCTGGCCTCAAACTCACAGAGATCTGCCTGCCTCTGCCTCCCAAGTGCTGGGATTAAAGGCGTGCGCCACCACCGCCTGGCTGTTTTGCCAAAATTTATGTCTATGTCCTTGCATGCCTGTACCCATGGAGGTTAAAAGAGGGAGCTGGATCTCTTGAAACTGGAGTTATGGATGTTTGTGAGCTACCATGTGGGTGCTGAGGACCAAACCCATGTCATTTGTAAGAGCAACAAGTGCTTTTAACTGCTGAGCCATCTCTCCAGCCCTGTTGTTTTAAGTTATCAAACAATTTCTGATGTTTCATTTTCAAAATGATAAGTACTAACAAAAGGAATCTATATAACCTAAAGCTATTTGGAGTTCTTAATAATATTTAAGTGTAACACTGTCCTGAAACCAAAGGGCTTGACAGCTGCTATTCAATTCCATATGTGTAGCATAACTTAAGTTATCCTTTACCAGCTGATGGTTACCCGATTTCAACTTGCTTTTACTTTAAATCATACTGAAAGAATAAGCTTATGTGCATTTTATTTCTCATTTATTTAATTAATCTTTTTTTTTAAGCTTGAGGACCAATTTATTGAAGTGTGAGGGGAAAACTACTGAGATGGCAAGATGTAAATCCTGGCAGCACCTAGGAGGAGGGAGATGGAGAGGAGAAACAGATAGCATTAACTGTGAATTAGGATCCAAGAAAGCAGACAAGACCAGCAGCGGAAGTCTTCAAGCAGCTGAGGAATGTAGGGATGGAAAACAGGGAGAAAGTCCGCAGTGTCAGGAAAGCATCCTCAGGGCTTCAACTGGTAGTCAAAGAAGAGGGGGAACGGGAAAAATACATGTTAGGCTTTTGTAGTTAAAACATGAAAATCAGGCAAGCTTAGTAACATGCTAACAATGGCCACAGTCTGTGTTGCATTGTCGGAAGTGGAGTTGTGGGTTCAAATATACCATCTCATCCCATCTTTGTAACACGTTATGAAAGTTATCTTTTTCTTTTCACATACAAACCTGACAGAAGTCAAACCACGTTTATTGATGAAGCTAGGAAGCTATGCTGTAGAACCTCTGTGCTTTGATGGACAGTTCTGAGCTAAGTATTCTTCATGCATCTGTCTCATCAGTAGTTTAATTTACTTACCTAAGGGGCTTTATTCTTGCCTGGGTCTAGGTTATTTCTTGGGACTAGTCCAGGAAGGAGGTGAGTGATCTCAACTCCTCAAGCTCGGTATTAGAAATAATAAGAGTGCTAACAAGGTTGTTTTATTGTGACTCTTAATAATTTCAACCCTCCAAACAAATTGAGAGGTAAATTTTACCTTTTAAAATTGATGATGTGTATGCATATTTTTCTTGCGCATATGTACACATACCATGGCATGTTTGGTGCCCTCAGAGGCCAAAAGTGGGCATCAGATCCCCTGAAACTGGAGTTGTATGCTTGTATGCTGCCTGGTGGGTGTAAGGTTCCTTGTGAGTATTGGAAATTGAACTCTGGTTCGCTGGAAGAGCAGCCAGGGCTCTTAACCACTAAGCCATCTCTCCAGCCCCTGAATTTTAGAATCCACTAGAGTTAAAACCAAATCACAAATTTCTGGAATAAACTATCTGTGTAACTGTTGTGTAACAGTTTCCACTAGAGTTAAAACCAAATCACAAATTTCTGGAGTAAACTATCTGTGTAACTGTTGTGTAACAGTTTCCACTAGAGTTAAAACCAAATCACAAATTTCTGGAGTAAACTATCTGTGTAACTGTTGTGTAACAGTTTCCTCTGAGACAGAAACATTCCATCTTGCAGGGAAGCTCCTGAAGCAAAAAGGTAAACAACTCAAAGTAGCTTCAGGAAGTCCCTGAAACTGACCAGATCCACGAAATCCTTTCCTGACAGAGTAAGTAAAAACTGCAAAGATTCTCCCAGGAGCGAGGTTGTGAAGAACACCAACCACTTGGAAGCCCAGAAACCAGCTGAGCTGCCTGGAAGAGGTTTGGAGCAGCGGAGGCGCCTGGAAATACCACTCTCCCACCTGTTGAGCTGTCTGCAGGCTGTGCAGGGCGCGCCAGGTTCCCAGCTTTTGTGAGTTTCTCACCTACACACCTAGGGTGGGTGTTTGGTAATGTAGCTCTCTTAGAATTATTTCTACTCCTTCAAGTAACCACCAAAACTCATTGGCTCACCAAGTTGGACTTTGGTGTTACCTGTTCTTTGGTCTGTTGTGGGGCGAGCAGCTTAGGGTGTTGAGTCTCCCCAGAAGAAGTTTTGTCATTCAACAGTAATCAAATCATGTTGAAATATATTTGACAAAGAGACCAAAAAACAGCACAAACCACATTAGCCATTTGAAAAACAACCACCACACACAAATATATTTTGATATGTCACCTGCATCTGTCTTCAAGGTGCTGGGATTAAAAGCATACACCAACACTGCCCAGCCGTACATATCTTTTTGTTAATTCATGAAGCTTACACTGTACTGCTGCTGCTTGTGATTTTTGCACACAAAAGAGATAACCCTAAGAATATGTCAAAAATATAACATGGATGTATTAAAGATGTGGCTTGGCAGTAGCCTATTTGCTTAGCATGTTTGAAACCCTGGATTTGATGCCCAGCATTGGCAAGATAGATAAAAGCAGGAGGAGAGGAGGAAGGCAAGGGGGAAAGAGAATAGGGGAAAAGAGAGAATATATTTACCAAGGAATTTCTTTCTCTTTCGTTCTTTCTCTTTTTCTTTTTGGTTTTTGAGACAGAGTTTCTCTGTGTAGCTTTGGAACCTGTCCTGGAGTTAGCTCTTGTAGACCAGGCTGGCCTCAAACTCACAGAGATCCGCCTGACTCTGCCTCCCTAGTGCTGGGATTAAGGGCGTGCGCCACCACCACCAGGCTTGGAATTACTTTTAAAAATAAAATCCAAAAGTAGTGTGGAACATGGTGTCACATGCCTTTAATCCCAGCAGAGGCATGCAAAGCTCTGTGAGTAGAGTATAGCCTGGTCTATCTATGTGTTTTAGGTTAGCCTGGATTACAGTGAAACCCTGTCTCAAACAAAACAAAATAAAACAAAACACCCCAAACTGTCAAAGGAAACCCCAGCTCCTCAAACTCCAAAAGGCAGTCCAAATATCCAGAAATGGGCTCAAGCTTGTCTAAAGAAGGATTTCTGGCCGTTAGATAAAAGCCAGCATCCCTCAGGAACTTGTGAAGGCAGTTCCTCTCTACCAAAAGGAGTTATTTCCCTTGTCACTGGCAGAAGGGACCGGTGGCTACCTGAGGCACCTATCAGCATATCAAAGCGCATGCTGAGTACCACAAGTACCTGCTACACATTTCAAAGTCCGTGCTAGCATCCTGCCCTTCTCACCTCCTCCCCTCCCGCTACTCACTCTTTTATAACCCTGCTATTCTTGCCTTGTTTTCTCCCTCTCTGCTCTCTACGTCTATTCCCTGCTCGGTCCCCTTCCTCGCAGATACTCCTGGTCGTCTTTAGTCTGCTGGTCATTTTCCATTTTCTTTCTTTGGACTGTACCAGATGCCTCTGGCTATTCCCTCTCTTATATATACAATAAAAACCTTTCCCTTAACCATACCACGGAGTGGTCATGTCATCAGTTTATGCGAAAAGAACTGTGTGTGAGTGTGTGTGTGTGAGAGAGAGAGACAGAGAAACTGAGTATTTTTCCACAGCGCCTCATGGCCCACTAGGGCCCTGCCAAAGTAAATTGTTTGCTTTGCGTATTTTGAAAATAGATTATAGAAACCTAAGATATTTTCCCATATTTCTCAGAATCTGTATTTTTTTTTTTGATTTTCAAGACAGGGTTTCTCTGTGTAACCTTCACTGTCCTGGAACGATCTCTGTAGACCAGGTTGGCCTCGAATTCACAGACCCACCTGCCTCTGCCTCTCAAGAGCTGGGATTAAAGGTGTGTGCCAAAGGCCAGCCTGGTCTACAAGAGCTAGTTCCAGGACAGGCTCCAAAGCTACAGAGAAACCGTGTCTCGAAAAAAAAAAAAGCGTGTGTCACTACCGCTCGGTCAGATACTGTATTTTTTTTTGTTTGTTTACTTCTTTTGTTGTTGTTTTGAGGCAGGGTCTTTGCATCACGCTAGTTGTCCTGGAATTTACACTGTAGACTAGTCTGACTTCGAACTCAGCGATCAGACTTCCTGAGTGTGGGCTTGGTTTTTGAGGTTGGAACTTGGCTGGCCTCGAATTCATAGAGTTCCACCTTGCTCTGCCTCCTGAGTGCTGGGATTAAACGATCGAGCCACCAAGAAAGGCTCAAGACACTGTATTCTAAGGCCATTTAGAAGTGCAGTCGATTAAGATATGAGAGTTATTAGGCTCAGGGCTGGGTGTTGCTATTATGAATACCCTTCCAGAAACGTGAGCGACTTCATCAAAAGATTTCCAACTCCTTGGCGAGCGCGTTGCTCACACAGCACCTCTTAATCAAAGCATTTTTCCTAGGAGACTCAAGTCCTGCAAGCCTGCCTAGGTGTTTGTTTTTACGAGTGAAGCTGAGTGCAGGAGATCCTCCCTCCCGTCTGGGTTCCGGGTAGGCCAGGCACCTCCTCCCTCGCCTCGAAGCCGGAGGGACAGCTGGCCGGGCGAGCCCCGCCCAGGCTCCCGGGAGCACCTGAGACGGGACGGGAGGCTTGGGCTCCCGCATCTCACTCCAGCCCCGCCCGGCGGCAGGCGAAGGATGATTGACAGGGCCGCCGTAGGGTGGGAGGAGTGCAGAGGCGGGACGGAAGGGGCCGGGTGGAGCTTGCTGCAACCGGTTGGGCCGGTCTTGGGGAACAGCCGGCCTCGATTGGCTTCCCTGGGCGGGTTGTTATGGTAACACATGACCGAACAGTCGCTTACGAATTGGCCAATGAGGGCCGTCCGTTCTCGGCGCCACGCCTCCGAGCGGGAGGGGCGGCGACAGCCCGGTCGGGGCCGAGGAAGGAGGCGCCTGGACGTCCTGCGGAAGAGCCGGGGGCGGGGCTCGTGACGCGCGCGCGGGCCAGCCAATCGCGCCGAGTATTCCCAACGGCCCCGCCCCTTGACCGCGTCTTCTCCCCGCCCCTAGCTCATTTCGCACGACGCAGCGGTTGGGCCCCCAGACATTTTCGGAGCTGGAGCCGCCGCCGCCGCCGCCATCTTGTGTGCGTGGAGAAAGAAGCCCCGGCGGCGGCTGGACGCGGACGGAGGTTCCCCCCCCCGTGAGGCGGCGACGGCGTTTCTTCCCCGAGGTTCCCCCTGGGTCGTCCCCCATCCCCCCTCCCTCCGCGGTCAGCATGTGGTGAAGCCGCAGCCGCCCGCCGGAGACCCGGGGAGCGAGGCCGAGGCGTCGCAGGCGAGCGAGGAAGGAAGGCAGGGAGGCGGGGTGTCGAGCGGCTGCGGCGGCGGCGGACCTCGGAGGGGGGCCGCGGCGCAATGTCAGAGCCGACGCCGGCCGAGGCCGGGGCTGCGGGGGCCCGGGAGGACGCCTGTCGGGATTATCAGTCGTCGCTGGAAGACCTGACCTTCAATAGCAAACCGCACATCAATATGCTGACCATTCTAGCCGAGGAGAACCTGCCCTTCGCCAAGGAGATCGTCTCTCTCATCGAGGCCCAAACCGCCAAGGTTTTTATACACCCCGCAGCCTCCTATTCTTCTCATACTCCTTGATTTTTAGGGTCAGCCTCATCCCAGGTCTCGCTTCCATCCGAAGGGTGGGGACGGACGGAGTTTCCTCCTCTCCGACCTCCCCCACCACCACCCCACCCCCGACTCGGCTCGGTCTTTGGCCCCGGGCTGAGGAGCGTGGGCCTCTTTTTTTCGGGGAGGGAGCGGGGAGGATGCAGGGTGGAGCCCCGTTTCCGCTCACCAACTCCCTATTTAGGCCACCTCGGAGGACGTCCCCACGCTCGCACGCTTCGGGGACAGCCCTTTCGGATCGGGGCGGGGGGGAAGACTTAGAGGCAGTTTTGTCGTCTTGGGAGCGTGAGAGTTAAAACCAACCCTCTGAAGCCCCCGGGAAGGTGGGGAGGGGCCTCTCTCCCTCAGTGCCCTTTTGGGGAATTGTGCTCTGCGGGTTGGAAGGAGGTGAAGGGGGACCTGGGAGCGAGCTGTCTGGTGGGTTGGGTGTAGGGAATTGGCCCCGAGTGGAGCAGCGGCCTGTTAGCTCAACATGGCGCCTGCAAAGCACATGATGCGAAAGGGAAGAGCGGAGAATCCATTCCCTGCCAGCCAGGCAGCTGCTCACACCCGTCAGCCCCATTTTGGGGTGGGGGATGTTAGATCAAACTTTTATTATCCTCTCGGAGGGTCTGCTTCGCCCCAGTGGTAGGGAAATTGGGCCGAGGGTGGGGTTTGGTGGGAGGGGGGAGATCTTATCCAACCTGTAGGTTGAGAATTGTCCCAGTGGGTAACAAATACTTGGAGTTTTTTTTTTTGTTTGTTTTGTTTTTTTAAATTTCAGCCCCTCCTTGTTCTTTTCTCTTTTTTTCTCCCTTCCCTGCTAGTGAAGGCTTTCTTTTCTTCACCCCTTGACCGAAGTGGTCTTTGGTCACCTTCTGTTGCCCTCTTGTCTTCCTCTTCTGTGGATTCATGTGGGAGCGATATGTCATTTAAGCACAGTTACTGTTAAACTTAGTTATAATGAGTCTTAGCCGCTTCCCAATTAATACGTTTTAAGTTACTTTTCAAGCTTGTACTTAAGGTTTAGGTTTTTTTTTCCTAGTTGTTAGTGATTGCAGTTATCAGGATGAGCCTCCTCTTAGCAGAGTGAACCCCTTTTAAAAGGCCACTTTAACAACAACCACCAATACATTGTTTAGAGACGGTTTCTGTCTAGTGTAAAACTCAGTGGTCTGACTCTAATAAATGGTTTTGAAATGTGTGACTGGTATTATAAAATTTGTGAATAAAACATATAAAATATGTATTTGTCTTTTTTATTTACCTTTGTAAGGTGTAGAATCTGTTTCCAAGAATTTTTACTTACGTGGTTGTGTGTTTTAAACAAAAGTCTTTAAGTGACTTGGGTTCATTCTTCTTTAGGTCCATCCACTCTTTTGGGTAAATCAGTTCACAAGATGCACGGTTTCACGTGGTCCTTTCATACCTTAATTTAAAGAGGGGGAAAAGAGGTTTTTGTTTTTTAAGGGCTCAGCAGGTTTATCATGCGCATTTTGACAGCTAAACAACTCTCCATTCACCTTTCCTGGCTGAGGCTGTGAAGCAGCTGCTCTTAAAGGGAGGGCTGTAAGAAGGCCGGGCTCAGCTCTCTGTTGACAACCACCCGCGTGTTGTCGGAGGAGGGGTAGCTTTGCCTTGTTGAAGACTTAAATACCTTTTTAAAGAGAACGGCACTTGAACTTCTGAGAACCAAAGTTTTCAAGCTATGTTTTGGGTATTGGTATTCACAGCACCTAATATTTAGTAGCTCAGATTGCCACTCAAAGGAGACAGCTTCCTTGCTGGTTTTTAATGGATCTACAAGACCTTGGAGAACTGAACTTTATGCAGAATATATTGACCACATAAAACTTGTATTTGTGTATTTGGTTACACAAAGTGGTGAAAATAGATGGGAGTATTTGCTGGTAAAAGACAGCTCAAAAGTTTTGGGCACATGTTTCCTGGTTATTTTTGTAAAGCCAGACTAGAAGTCACTTTGGGAAAAGAACCTTAACCTGGGTTGGGGGTGAGGGGAGGGTTTGCTGTCATTTGGTAGCAACTGGCTTGGTTTTTGTATTTCTGGAAGTGTATGCTTGTGTCCTTATTCTTTAGCAATACTAAACTAGTGGACTCACAGTTTCACTCTTCCCATAAGATAGCAATAGCAAAAAAGAGTCTTACATAGAAGGACTTCCCTTGTACAACAAAACTCTAGCCTATGGACAGATTGTGGTGTTAAAAGAGCCCATTTATCTTCCTAAGGAACAATAATTACTTAAATGGTATAAAACAAGACATGATAAGGTGAAGACACAGCAATAAAGCCTTTGACGAGATGGTACTAAATAGTTTGCCCACACAGTGGCCATGTGACCCCTTTTAGTAGCACCTAAGTTTTTCATAGAGTTCTACAAACATTTCTTTAGTCAACTTTGGTTGTAAAGGTGTTATCAGAAGCAAGAGCATTTCCACACACTTGTCAGGGCAGTTGGTTTTGTGAAGTATGGCATTGCATACCCCAGGAGTATGAGCCTGCTCTAGCTACAGGTAGCTTGTGGGTAAGTGTCCAGTTAGGTTTATATATACACATGGGGTGGGTAGTTGGGGGTTCACTTAATCAGTTTTGTTTTCTGAAGTCGTGGGTACTCGTGTGGAGTCAGTTAACAGCTTATGGCATGTCTTAGTGCTCCTCAACAAGTCTGTGAACCTGCCGATGCTTTCTGGAAGCTTGCTGTGCCTTCTAAAAGCCAGTGGTGGGTAGGCTCTGCAGTTCACCCTGGGTGACTTTGCCTTGGAAGGGCTGCTACCTTTATCAGCGGCAGCACACTGGCTCAGCACAAACTTAGAATCCCTGGTTTGTGCATGTAAGAGGACACATATTTCGGCGACAGTCCATGCTGTGAAGAAAATCTTCAGGACATCCAGGTTTCCAGTCAAGTTGAACCTGACTTAACATGACTCAGCGACTCCTCTATCCAGTTTTTCTTGTATCAATAACAGGCTTGCACTTCTGCGTGTTCATATGCAGGTTCTAAGCATCTTGCCATTGACTTCGTATGTGAAGTGTGTTTAATTTCATTCTTCATTTGGATTATAGGAAAGTAACCAATGATTTTCTAGGTAACAGAGCTTCAAAGACTTGAACATATAAAATTACCCAGGGAAACCAGAGAGAGTACTTCGAGCTGAGGCACAACATAAGCACAGATCTCAAAGCTGACCCTTGGATTACAGAAACTTGTTTTCCCTCCCCTTTATTGTCTCTTTGAACACAGGCCTTTTTATTACATGCACCTGAAATTAGGTTGAATATTAAGTACTAGAGGTTATGGTTTTTCTTGATAACTGAGCTTTTTTTTAAGTGCACAACTAAAAACATTGTAAGAAGCAAGTACTTGATTGAACACTTAGGCTTATAAAGTTAACATAATCAAAAGCATTTTGTACCAACAAAGTTAGAGGTCTGTATTAGTAGGTTTAAAAACACTTTTTAAACTAATTTCTTGGTGGCAATTCCCTATACTAAACTTCTCAGTTTCTTTTCATACTTTAGGCTCCTTCCTCAGAGAAGCTTCCTGTTATGTACCTTATGGATTCTATCGTGAAAAACGTTGGAAGAGAGTATCTCACTGCCTTTACTAAAAATCTAGTTGCAACATTTATTTGTGTGTTTGAAAAGGTACATATATATACATATATATTTAGAAACATTGAGTTTTTATAATGTGTTCCAGATGAAATAAATACTTGTCTTGTGTTGGGTTTTCTTGGGTGGTGGAATGTTTCATTTTCCTGGACATTGATTGTCAAGTGCCTTTTCAAGGAAAGTGGCAAATGCTAGGTTTTTCTATTAGAGCCTTAAAACAGATGCTGCTTAATCACTCAAGATGTGAATATACTTTGATTAGCTTTTAGAATGTACATTTTCAAAATGTGAGTATGGGTCTCGTGAAGTTGTTTGTAATGTGGGCAAAAAGTTGCAGCTTGCAGAACATTTAGGTTTTCTGTTTAAATGTCTAGCGCTGGGGAGTGGGGAACATACTCCTCCAGTGTGCCTCAGTCTACTACTATTTCCCCAAATGCCCTTTGGACATTGTTACATTGTTGAAGTGTGAAAGTTAACAGGGATGTGTGCTTGGTGGAACAGTTCATTGCTTTAGGCTCTTATGGAAATACTTTTATTCCTGTCTGGTGCTTGGGAGAAATGCTTGTTAGTGGCCATACCTAGAAATTGTATATACCGTTGCGACCATGTAATTGATTAAACAGGAGGGATTTTCTGTAATTCCATCACACTGAGAAGAAGGGCCCTTGAAGGCATTTAGGTTTAAAGATTATTTTCTGACAGTTGCTTGTAGTTTATGTTTTATTAGACACACTTCTTTATAGGACATACTTTAGCAGCTGTCTGAATGCTAGAATTAGGCAGCAGTTTTTCTTTTAATAAAAAAGCCACATTAGATCTTGGGATAGAAATACATAGGAATAGTTTGGAGAGCTGTATTTCGGATATTACTAAAAAGTATCAGCCCACTGTGCAGTAAGTAATTTAGAGTAACTTAACCTGGTTTCAGTTTTGGTATGTTCCAATTATTTGGGGGTTTGGTATTATTTTTACTGAATATAATCTTAGTTTTATTACACTTCATAAAAATTACTTTGTAAATACATTCTCTAAAGACAGGAATATAGGTAAGAAGACTGAAATTAAAAACTTGCCTTATCAAGTTCCTGGGCTTTTCTGTTTTCTAAAAATAATTTTATCCATTACAATATGAGTAGGCAAGTTATATAATGCCCATCCTTGGCTAGGATTTTGTGAATTAAAATATGAGGGTGTTTTCTGTCCCAAAGTAGCATTTCATAGATAGTAGTCATAGTATGTTATGTTAGATTGGTTAGATAATTTTATCTTTTTTGACTGTATGTTACTAGCAAGTAACATTGACCATCAGGTAAACCATTTTTCTGGCTTTATGTTTTTATCCAGTGAGTTTATTAGAAATATTATATTAAGCCCTACTATGTGGAGACTTTTTAAAAATGCAAAAAGTTGCTTGGGTTGCTTGCTTGAAGTCTGTTAGATAAGTACTTTTCTGATTTTTTTTTTGAGGAGTAGCATTAACTTTTAACAATCAAATGTACTTTAATAAGTCTTTGATAAACGTACAAATGGATACTATGTGTGAATTGGCAGCTATCTTTCTACTTAGTATATGTAACATTCTATAGTAACTTAACAAGCCAGAGAATTGTTCTCTTGTTCTAGGTGGATGAAAATACTAGAAAAAGTTTATTTAAATTACGTTCCACATGGGATGAAATATTCCCTTTGAAGAAACTTTATGCCTTGGATGTTAGAGTCAATTCATTAGATCCTGCTTGGCCTATTAAACCTCTGCCCCCTAATGTGAATACATCTAGCATCCATGTGAATCCAAAATTTTTAAATAAATCGGTAAGTCTTCATATGAATGGCTTATATGCTAATACAGTTTGACTATCAAATGTTAACATCTGTAAAACTAGAATCATTTTGATTTGAAAAAGTAATAAATGTATATAGTAATAAATGTCTTACTAGGTAACATTTGCCATTTTAAATGCCTAAGCATGTGTGTGTGTGTATGTGTACTTTTAAGTGTGATTGAAGATTTGTGACTTTGAATAATAGTAAGGTAAAGTTGGTAACTTTTAGTTGACCTTCGGCAGTTTTAACTATGATATGTTTTGCTTAAAAAGTATTTTTTTCTTATAGCCTGAGGAGTCTTCAACACCTGGCCCAGTGGTCAGTTCCCCCAGTATCTCCACTCCTCCAATTGTACCTGAGATACAAAAGAATCTTACCCAAGAACAACTAATAAGGCAGCAGTTACTCGCAAAACAAAAACAGTTATTAGAACTTCAGCAGAAAAAGCTGGAGCTTGAGTTAGAACAAGCTAAGGCACAACTGGTAAGTAGGGGAAATTTGATGTTTGCATCTTTAAACATTCTAATAGGGAAGTAATTATTTTGTATATGAATATTTTGTTGGTGTTTTTCCTACTTATTTTAAAATGTACATTAAGCCAAAATTTTATAATTTTACTATAAAACACTTGGTTATGAACTGTATTTTGTTTCTCAGTATTTTCTACTAGATAGCTATCTTAGGATGCATATATATATATATATATATATCTTAGTTGGTATTGGGATCCCCCTTACACCAACCAGGTTTGATGGCACAAGTCTCTAATCTGCACTTGGGAACAAGAGGCAAGAGAATCAGAAGTTCAAGGTCATCCTTAGTCACACAGCAAGTTTGAGGCCAACCAGGCAGTATGTCTCAAAACACTAGGGAAACAAACATTTATTCTTATCGAGGTAGCACTGTAGTTTGTTCCCCATTGTCTTCATGGGGATGTATGTATCTGTACTCATCAAAAACTGTATTTTTTACTTAGCAGAGTTTTTATAGGTTCATTAATGTTTTGAGAAACGCTTTTATGATGAAGTTTAATTAGAATCACCTTGTCTTTTGTACAGAGCAGTTGGAGTTTAATCATGTAATTGTTTTTGAGCAACAGTATGGTTTACAATATTGGATAGTTTTGAAGAATTATTGTAGAAATTATATTCTAAAATACAGGGTAAAGGCCTGGTAAGAAGCAAGATTGTTTAGGTGCTTGTACTCTCTCTTCTTGTATTTATTTTACCTTAGAAGTATATTGTCATGCTTGGTGATGCGTGCCTTTAGTTTCAGCACTGGGAGCTAGAGATAGGCTTATGTCTGTGTGACAAGTCCAGTCTGGTCTGGGTTATATAGTTAAGACCCTTACCCTCTTTCTTTTCCCTCCCCAAAAAGTGTGTAGTGTTAATGCATTATCGAGCGAATAGATTTAGTGAAAATGTTCTAATTTTGACTATAGTCTATATAATGACAAGGAAATAAAATAGTGTTCATGGGTTATGGCATTAACATGAACATTTTGTATTTCAGGCAGTATCCCTTAGTGTTCAGCAAGAAACAGCCAACTTGGGTCCTGGATCAGGATCATCTAAGTTACATGTTTCACAGATTCCCACTATGACTGTTAAAACTCCCCATCAGGTTCCTGTGCAATCTGACAAGAGCCGACCAGGTTCATCCTTACAAATTCAAGACTTGAAAGGAACTAACCGGGATCCTCGTCTTAACAGGATGAGCCAACATTCATCCCATGGCAAAGAGCAGAGTCATAGGAAAGAATTTGTAATGAACACATTAAATCAGTCCGATATTAAAACAAGTAAAACTATACCCTCTGAAAAACTAAATTCCTCCAAGCAAGAAAAAAGTAAATCAAGTGAAAGAATAACCAAGAAGGAACTTGACCAATTAGATTCAAAATCTAAATCTAAATCTAAATCACCATCACCTTTGAAAAACAAATTATCACACCCAAAAGACTTGAAAAATCAAGACTCTGAAAGTATGAGGTTGTCTGATATGAACAAGAGAGATCCACGATTAAAAAAGCATCTTCAGGATAAAACTGAAGGCAAAGATGAGGATGTAAAAGAAAAGAGAAAAACCACAGAAAAGAAGGATAAAGATGAGCACATGAAATCATCTGAACACAGACTGATGGGAAGTAGAAATAAAATCATAAATGGCATTGTCCAAAAACAGGACATGGTTACAGAAGAATTGGATAAACAGGGGACGAAACCAGGGAGATCAAGTACTCGAAAGAGATCCAGATCAAGGTCACCTAAGTCTCGGTCACCAATTATACATTCCCCAAAGAGAAGAGATAGACGGTCACCCAAACGAAGGCAAAGAAGTATGTCTCCAACTTTGGCTCCGAAAGCTGGAAAGATGCGTCAGTCAGGACTTAAACAGTCACATATGGAAGAGTTCCCACCATCTTCCAGAGAAGAAAGAAATATTAAGAGAAGTACTAAGCAGGATGTTCGAGATCCCAGACGACTGAAAAAGATGGATGAGGAACGGCCTCAAGAAACTGCAAGTCAACATTCTATGAAGTCAGGTGCTGAGCCAAAGGAGAATATAGAAAATTGGCAAAGCTCCAAGTCTGCCAAACGATGGAAATCTGGTTGGGAAGAAAATAAAAGGTATGTCGCTGATGTTTTTGGTAAAGTATGATTTTTATTTTGATGTTTTTACTGTATTAAGGTGAGGTTCTCACACTTATTCAGGCTAGCCTAAGCTCACTGAGTAGCATAGGCTGGCCTCCATCTCATGGCGGTTTTCCTGCCTTTGCCTCCTGAATGCTGGGATTATAGGTATGATCCGTTATTCCTGGCTTTAGAATATGCATTTTAAAGGTTTAATTTAAACATCAGAAGATATTAATTGAATGTTGTAATTGTTTTTCTAGTTGTGAAAAACAACCCAGTGGGTTAGATATTTCCTATTTCATAGAGACATGAAAGTTTAGAAAGGTTTGCTAATCTACTTGGTTGTATGTTTATATGTATGAAACAAAGTTACTTGGTTTTATTTTTGTTTTTGTTTTCATAGGGTCTAGCTATGTAGTCCCACCTGGCCTGGAACATGCTTGCTAGCCCACCTTGTCCTTGAATTCATCATTTTATCCCATCAGCTTGTTTTCCTTTTTGATGGGGTTAGGGGTGAGGGTGGGATGAGGGTGGTGCTGTTATTGCTGCTGCTAGGGGTCAAACCTGGGACAGCCAACCATTCCCCCCCAAATCAAATCCTCAGCCTCTAAAAATCAGAATTCTTACTCTATTTGGCTTTTTCAAAATTTTCAAAAAAATTTTATGTACCTATTTTTTTTTTTAAATCAGATCTTTAAAGCATCCTTAAGTACAGCCTGGGAGTTTTGTTTTTTAAATAAATACTTTGAAGTAACACTACTTTTGTGGTTTCAGCTTACAGCAGGGTGATGAACATAGTAAACCTCCTCATCTAAGGCATAGGGAGAGCTGGTCAGGCACTAAAGGAATCTTGTCACCTCGAACCCCAAAGCAGCAACATCGATTAAGTGTGGATGCCAATCTTCAGATTCCTAAAGAGTTAACCCTTGCAAGCAAAAGAGAATTACTTCAAAAGGTAGTGACTATGTTTAATCTCATCTAGTCATTATTTTTTTTTGCCCATGTTTTTGTATTTTTAATATTTAAAATTTTTCATTTCATTTTATCATCCCTATGCAGACGAGTGAACGTTTAGCTTCTGGTGAAATTACACAGGATGAGTTCCTTGTTGTTGTACATCAAATTCGACAGCTATTTCAGTATCAAGAAGGTAAACATAGATGCAATGTACGGGATAGTCCTACAGAAGAAAATAAAGGTGGATTAAAAAAGAAACCTCTCTTATCTGATGCTGAATTAACCTACTATGAACATAAAGCAAAACTGAAAAGGACACAGGTTCAGCATTCATTTCCAAGACTTGATCTCTTAGATCCTGATCTTTTTGACTACCCTTTGACTGATGCCTTGTTGTCTGGAATAGAATGTGAGCCATCCAAAAGTAAACATGCAAGTAGGAATAGTGGAGCACAGTTTGACAGAAAAGAACAATTTAGTGAAAGAACAAGACGTCTTTCTCCTGTATCTGGGAGTCGTACTTATGCTGAGAATCTTTCACCCCATGAGGGCCGGAGAAGACATGACGAGCAAGTCTCTGCTAAAGGTAGAAAAAGTTAAATGAGATTATGCCTATTGAATCACACAGCAGTGAAGGGAAAATGAACAAGCTAAGTGGGGCTGAATCTTATCACTGTTCAGACTTCCTTGTGTGTGTGTGTGTTTGTGTGTGTGTGTGTATCTCTGTTTTGCCTTTCCTTCACCCTCCCATGGAAAGGGAAGGTACCTAATATTTTTTTATATATATATTTAATTTGATTAAACCCTCACAAAACCCAAGCAAATATGTATTATCCTAATTTTATGAATAGGAAACAAAACTAGAGATATTAAGTAGCTTGCTCTCAAAGTCATATGACAAGTCTTTTGATAGGATGGGAATTTTTTTTAACCCCAGGTATATCTGAATCAGAAGGGCATCTTCTTAACCTACTGTTGCTGTTTGTCCCTTCCCTACCCACTAATGTAGTGAGATAATACATCTTTGGATAAGTTTCTAGATAACTATAAAGAGGAGTAATTTGATGTAAATTCAATTGTAGTGAAAATGTATATTTTTCTTTTAAAAGGTGTACGAGAGGAGCAGCGATCTCCATTCAATGATCGTTTTCCACTTAAGCGACCTAGATATGAAGATTCAGATAAACCATTTGTAGATGGCCCAACATCAAGATTTGCTGGCCTTGATACAAATCAGCGACTTACAGCTTTAGCTGAAGACCGACCATTATTTGATGGACCTGGTAGGCCATCTGTGACGAGAGATGGCCCGAGCAAGATGATTTTTGAAGGACCTAATAAATTAAGCCCTAGAATTGATGGACCTCCTGCACCAGGTTCTCTTCGGTTTGATGGGTCACCAGGACAAATGGGGGGAGGAGGCCCTATGAGGTTTGAAGGACCACAAGGTCAGTTAGGAGGTGGGTGCCCTTTGAGATTTGAAGGTCCTCCAGGACCAGTAGGAACACCCCTGCGGTTTGAAGGGCCAATTGGTCAAGGAGGAGGAGGTGGCTTTCGATTTGATGGTTCACCTAGTCTGAGGTTTGAGGGATCTGCAGGTGGTTTGCGATTTGAAGGGCCAGGGGGTCAGCCTGTGGGTGGTCTCAGGTTTGAAGGACATCGTGGTCAACCTGTGGGTGGTCTGAGGTTTGAGGGACCTCATGGACAGCCTGTGGGCAGTCTTAGATTTGAAAATCCTCGAGGTCAGCCTGTAGGTGGACTTAGATTTGAGGGGGGTCATGGTCCATCAGGGGCTGCAATTAGGTTTGATGGGCCTCATGGTCAGCCAGGTGGTGGTATCAGATTTGAGGGCCCTTTGCTGCAGCAAGGAGTTGGAATGAGGTTTGAGGGTCCCCATGGTCAGTCTGTAGCTGGTCTGAGATTTGAAGGACATAATCAACTTAGTGGGAACCTTAGGTTTGAGGGACCACATGGCCAGCCAGGGGTTGGCATCAGGTTTGAAGGACCTTTAGTTCAACAAGGAGGTGGGATGAGGTTTGAGGGTCCTGTACCAGGAGGTGGCATGAGAATTGAAGGGCCTCTGGGTCAAGGTGGTCCTAGATTCGAAGGTTGTCACTCTTTAAGGTTTGATGGACAGCCAGGTCAGCCATCCCTCTTACCAAGATTTGATGGATTACATGGCCAACCAGGTCCTAGATTTGAAAGAACTGGTCAGCCAGGTCCACAGAGATTTGATGGGCCACCTGGACAGCAGGTTCAACCAAGGTTTGATGGTGTACCTCAAAGATTTGATGGGCCACAACACCAGCAAGCATCAAGATTTGATATTCCTCTTGGTTTGCAAGGCACCCGATTTGACAATCATCCTTCACAAAGGCTTGAATCGGTATCTTTCAATCAGACTGGCCCATATAATGATCCCCCTGGCAATGCTTTTAATGTTCCATCTCAAGGATTACAGTTCCAAAGACATGAGCAAATATTTGATACACCTCAAGGACCAAATTTTAATGGACCCCATGGCCCTGGAAACCAGAATTTCCCAAATCCTCTTAACAGAGCTTCAGGACACTATTTTGAGGAAAAGAATCTTCAGAATTCTCAGTTTGGAAACTTTGGCAATTTACCTACTCCAATGTCAGCAGGAAATATCCAGGCATCTCAACAGGTGAGCTATTTTATTTATTCCAAAATTATGTGGTAATTATATATAGGTAAATAAACTTATTTTTGAGACAAAGTTATGTAGTTCAGGCTACTCTCAAATTCTCTGTGTAGTCAAGGTTGAGTTAACTCTTTTTAATTGTTTCTAGTATTTGGGAAAAGCTTTAAGAGTGTAATTTATGGTGCACGTTCTTTCGGTCTTTTTTTTTTTTTTGTAGCTTTTGGAGCCTGTCCTGGAACTAGCTCTTGTAGACCAGGCTGGCCTCGAACTCACAGAGATCCTCCTGCCTCTGCCTTCCGAGTGCTGGGATTAAAGGCGTGCGCCACTACCGCCCGGCTAAAAATAAGAATTTTTAAAGCATATTCCAAATTTTATTGCAAGTCTTCTGTTCATTTCCAGTAATTTGGTTAAAAACATTTGTCCTGCCTGTTAAATTTGTACTTCCTTAAAAGAAATACTATTATTACCAGATTTTGTATAATTGTAGTTTGTTTAATCTTTTTTCTGTGACGTTACTTTGTGTGCGTGTGTGTTGTCTACACCATTGAGAAGTCATATGGATAGCGAACAAGATTTATTAATGAAAATTTATTTACGTAACTAAATCTCAAACACCAAGTTTGTATGTTAGTACAGTACTCATAACTTTATTGCAGTCTTTATCTTTTATGGTTCTGAAGCTTGAACTGAGGGAGTCTTAGCAGATGATGTACCACTAAGCCATATTTAGCCCATTTAGCCCTGCAGTCTTCCTTATTTTATTTATTTATTTTAGGTAGGGTTTTAATGCTAGTCCAGGCTGTCCCAGAACTCAAAATTGTATAGTCCAAGCTGACCTCAAACTCAAGACAGTAGACCTGTCTAAACCTCTCAAGTGTTGGGATTACTGGTAGGAGCAACCATTCCCAGATTTTTTTTTTTCTTTGTTCTTTGGTTTTGTTTGCTTGTTTATAATTCCCTTTGACTTTTGTAATCTACTTTGAACTCAGCTATAACCTTATCCAAAAATGATGGCAAAGCAGGATAACTTCAAGTTCACATTGCTACATAAAAGTTTTTGTTTGCTTTTTTTCAAGCGTCTTGTTAGCATAGCTCAGGATGACTTTAAATTTTCAGTCCTCTTGCCTCAGCTCCCAGGTTGCTAGTAGTGGGATTATAGCTGTGTGCCGTCATAACTGGTTGAAACGCTTAGGACTGGAAAAAGGCCAACATTAGGAATTCTGTTTTCAGCCTTGCTAACTGGCCCCTGTGATTGTATAAAGGGTTTATCTCTGGATACCTATTCTATTCGTAAAATAAGGAAAAGCACCCTTAGGGTAAAGTGATTTGTATAGCATAGGTCAGTCACACAGCTGGTTTGTGGGTCTTATATTTGCATGGTTTCTTTATACTTTTAAGGAAGTCTCTCTCCTGTCCCCCACAGGGTTTCTCCATGTAGCTCTGACTGTCCTGGAACTCTCTTGTAGGCCAGGCTGGCGTTGAACTCAAGAGTCCTCGCTCTGCCTCCTGAGTGCTGAGGACCATGCATGTTTAAAGGAAGTTTTAACCCATTTTCTGATCCTTGTGACTCTGAAACAGATAGGAGAAGGCATTCTAGTTTGTGGAAGTAAACCAGTTGTTGCTCTCTAAATCTTTATTATCATAGACCTTGGACTGTGAAAATTTATATGTGATTAGAATGTTAAAATTGTACTTACAGAAAGAATGTTCTTATAATTAACATTTTTATCTTAAAGGTTCTGACTGGCGTTGCTCAGCCAGTAGCGTTTGGCCAAGGACAACAATTTTTACCAGTTCATCCACAGAATCCTGGAGCTTTTATTCAAAATCCTTCAGGTATGTCCTTTTGAATTGTGATATTTTTAAAAGACATATAACTTTTGTTTTGTTCAATAGGTGTTGTATAGAAAATGGCATTTTTGAGAGATTGTGTTCAAGTTGTAGAAATCTAATCTGGCTGAAGAGTTTTTATCCTCCTTGTTTATATTGCTTGGCAGGTGGTCTTGCAAACCTCATTTTAGGCTAGAGATGATTAGGCTGGCCATCAGGGAAGGAAACCTATTGAATGGAGGTTGGAAGTGGCTAGAGGAATAATTTTCTGATAAGCTGTTTATCATTTAGGAAGCAATAAATGGCAGATTTTTTTTGAAACAGCCAATAATCTTTATTTTGCACTTCCCCCACCCTTCACCCCTCTCCAGAAAGCACTAGGGGGTATATTTGTGCATGTGAAAATATTGTATAAAGTATTTAGGATGATTAAATTGCAGAAATTTTGTGGCTTTCTTTTTCTTTTTTCTTTTTTTCCCACTCAAGAGTTTATTAGAGGAGACACGTGAATAGGCCTAGAAAAAGCTTTTTTTTTTTTTTTTTTTTTTTTGGTTTTTCAAGATCCGCCTGCCTCTGCCTCCCGAGTGCTGGGATTAAAGGCGTGCGCCACCAGTGCCTGACGATATTTGTAGCTTTTTTGAGTATATGTATGTGTTACGATCTAGTACTGGGGAAATACTACCTCATAAAATGATTCATTTATAAGTTTTTAGTGGGTTTACAAATAGAAAGAAAACCCTAATTTCTCAGCCAGGTCCCCTGAGAGGCATTTTCGTTACTTCAGAGTGAATTGTAACTAACATGGCCTTAAAATTAGTTTTACTTTGTGGTCAGTGGGACATATATATGTCATGGTATATAATACCGTTGTGATACTTGTTTTAATTTCTAAATCATAAGGCCTAGGGATATAATGTAGCTCAGTGTTACCTAGCATGAATGAAGCCCTGGGTTCAAGTCTGAGCACTGCCAAACAAACATTTCTAAGCTTCTTCAAATATGTACTTGTGGAGCCTGAATGTGGTTTTGGTGATAGCTCACTTGTGTGGCATGTACAAAGCCAAGATTTCCGTCCCAAGTATCCCTATCACACACAAAAACATTCCAAACTAAAACCACAACTCCCCCAGGACAAAACAAACCCCCTCCAAACAAATGGTACTTTTAACATAGTATTGTTACTGACTTCACAAATTTTCAAAGAATTTTTCATAACTTACAAAGTAGGGAGGTTTTAATGAAACTACATTTTATGAATTTCTTAAAATTGTGTCAGTTTGAATTTATTACATATTCTTTTAATTTCCAGATGCACAACTAGGATTAGCTGGTTGGTGTTGTTCCCCTGCCCCCCATTGTATAGCTGTGGTTGTCCCGATTGTTCAGGTTATTTTCCTCTATAAAAGAGAGATAGTATCAGTATTTCTTGGAATTTTTCCTTTTTTTCTTTTTTTTTTAAGATTTATTTATTTATTATGTATATAGTATTCTCAGTATTCTGTCTGCATATATGCCTGCAGGCCAGAAGAGGGTACCAGATCTCATTACAGATGGTTGTGAGCCACTATGTGGTTTCTGGGAACTGAACTCAGGACCTTTGGAAGAGCAGGCAGTGCTCTTAACCACTGAGCCATCTCTCCAGCCCTTGGAATTTTTCTTAAAAGAAAATGAAATGAGATGTGCAAAAGTACTTTGTAACTTTTAAATGCCATATGAATATATTTTTCTTTAGAAACTAGTTTTTCTTGTTGAATAAAGAATAAAGGCCAGGCGGTGGTGGCCCAGGCCTTTAATCCCAGCACTCGGGAGGCAGAGGCAGGCAGATCTCTATGAGTTCAAGGTCAGCCTGGTCTGCAAGAGCTAGTTCCAGAACAGGCTCCAAAGCTACAGAGAAACCCTATCTTGAAAAACAAAACAAAACAATAAAAGAATTTTTTGTGGATAGAAAGATGGCTTAGAATTTATGAATGCATTCTGCCTTTGTGGAAGACCCAGGTTCAGTTCCAGTACCCACAGTTAGGCAGCTCACATCCACCTGTAGTGTAAGTTCAGTTCCAGTGATATCCAGTGCCTCTGACCTCTATGGACATTTGCACTCAGGTATACACACATACACACACACACACACACACACACACACACACACACACACACACACACACACTAAAATTCATTAGGAAAAGTTTGTTATATTGAGGTTAATGACATGTAAAACCTACAGATTTTCTTCTGGCTTTCAGAGTGTTGGGGTATACATACAGTCAAGGGAGAGTGATGTTGCAGAGGAAATGCTTTGTTCCCCTGGGTTGGGAATACTGAATGAGGCATTATGTGTATTCTTCTTATGTTGTTCTTGTTCTTTCAAGAAGCATGAACTATTATTAGGAAGATGTCTTTCAGGTTCCCTTAATATTATTTAATTGAAAGAAAAAGTGCCCTTTTCCTTTAGTTCTACTCTTATTTATTCGCTGCAGAAAGGCATTATGTATGCTAGGAGGAAGTTAGTAAGGTTCATCCTTAAAAGAACTTTTAAGTGTGGCAGATATGCTATATCCCCCACCCCCCGCCCCCACACCCTTGAATACTGTATACTGTGCCAAATAGTACCTCATTGCCTTACAAATAGTATTTATTTTAACTTCATATCAACCTTAGGCAGGAACTATTCTTTTATAAGCAGTAGAAATTTAGGCAGCAGTAAGCTCATGTCTCACCAATCCCAGGAGTTAGTATCAAAATGTTCTTCTTTATCACTGCTGACCTTGGATAGGTCTGACCAAATCCATAGCTAATTCTCTCTCTTAGACATATAAATAGCTCCTTCTAATGGAATACTAATGTTGAACTAGTATGTAAATGCTATTGTAATTGATTAATTATTGAGATGGACTTATTCCTGCATTCAGATATTTGAGTAGGCAGATAAATACATATATATTTATAAAAGCACTGTGACAGGCATATATAACAGTTAAGGGTGGACTATATGCATTATGGATATGGATACAAACTGATTCCTCCATTAAGTAGAATGGAGGTATAGGCAGATGGGTAACAGTGGTAAACACTAAACATTTATTTATATAATTTTATTTTGAAATAGGGTCTCACTATGTAGCTGTGGCTGGCCTACAACTTGCTATGTAAGACCAGACTGGCCTCAAACTAACAGATCTATCTGCCTGCCTCTGAGTACTGGGATTAAGGGGTGTGCCAACATGCCTGATAAATCTAGGGCTGTCGAGTATGCTAGGCAAGTACTCTGCTGCTGAGCTGCTGTCCCGTTTTTACAGTTGAGTTAAAGGATTAGTTTTTAAAATAGTGCTAGCAAAATAATGGGGTGGTTTTAAGGAGGAGATTGCTGTCTTATTCAAATAACAATACCACTTAGCAGTGGTTTGAATTCCTTTTCAAGTTCAATTCAACAAATATCAGAGGGGCAGGTGTTTTCTGGGCTGTAGGTCTCATACTCTTGTATCATCAGTTCCTGTAGTTTATCATGCTTGGGAACAATGCACTCAGCAGTACCCCTGCTTTGACTTGAGTCTTTGTTTGTTTGTTTGTTTTTCGAGACAGGGTTTCTCTGTGTAACAGTCCTGGCTGTCTAGGAACTCCCTTTGTAGACCAGGCTGGCCTCAAACTCAGTGACATCTGCCTGCCTCTGCCTCCCGAATGCTGGTGTAAAGAGGTGTTTTGCTACTACTTAATCCTTGGAGAGTTCCTTTTTAGAGGTGGTTAAATCAGGACTAGCAGATTAGAAAGGTGGAAGTTGAAGTTAGGCATGAATGATGCATGCATAGAAGGGATCATAAGGCTTACTGTCCTTCGTAGCCTGCTTTTATCTGGAGCAAAAGTAACTAGACAAGTAATTAAGTGACAAGCAATACCCTTCTCTTTAATGTAAATACATATAAATATTAAATATTTATAGTCTAGAAGTTTTTCAAGTAATGATTTGTTAAAAAGAAAACTTGAGCTTTTCAAATAATTAAGCCCATCATTAAAAAGATTTATTGTTGGCGGAATATCTTGAAGAAAGCTTCAACTTTGAAAAAATGCTTAATATGAATCTTTATGTTCCCTTTAAAAAAATTTTTTTTTTAAAGGAGGTCTGCCTAAGGCATATCCTGATAATCATCTCAGTCAGGTGGATGTAAATGAATTGTTTTCAAAACTACTAAAAACAGGAATTCTCAAATTGTCGCAGCCTGATTCAGCTACAACACGTGAGTATGGTTGTATATTTCATATACAACAAGCTTAATTTACAGATAATTACGGGATATAATAAGTTATGGAAAATTTCCATACTTGAAATTTTAGGCATTGAATATTAGTGGTATTATTTGAAAACCAAATGTAATTTGAGTTATAATGAAAATTTTAACGATTTCTAAAGATTGGACTGTCTTCATGGCCCACAGTTGTTTTAGTTAAGATTACTGCAAATATTATGTGTACTGGTCCATCTTTATTAGCTTGGGGTTTGAAAATAATTTAAATGTTGAAGAAATAAAATTTTAAGAAATTTTATTAAGTACCTTGGCCAATAAGCTTCATATCAAATGTACTTAATATCAGATTTCTCTGTATATGCTTGTAACCAGTGTTTTGCTATAAAGAACACACGGAATGTAGTATTAAGAAACTTATCTTCTCAACTGCAGAGGTAAATGAGGCTGTTGCTCAACCTACTCCTGAAGAAGAGGAGGATCAGAATGAAGATCAGGATGTTCCAGATCTTACTAATTTCACAATTGAGGAATTGAAACAGTATGTGATGGTTTTAAATTTTTATTATAAATGTGCATGTGTTTGTATAGATATATAATGTGTATGTGTAAGAGTGGAGGTATATGCATGCCACAGTGTGCAGGTTAGAAGGTGACTTTTTGGGAGTTGGTTCTCCCTTCCACTGTGGGTTCTGGGGATTGAACTCAAACCATCTATCTTGTGTGGTAAGTACCTCTTTATCTGTGAGCTGTCACACCGGTCTTTTATTCT
Source organism: Ondatra zibethicus (assembly GCA_004026605.1). Lineage (NCBI taxonomy): Eukaryota > Metazoa > Chordata > Mammalia > Rodentia > Cricetidae > Ondatra > Ondatra zibethicus. Next base: position 63,404 of record PVIU01006294.1, on the reverse strand, counting down.
AATATTAGAGTCAGTTATTTAGATAACAGTGGCTTGAATCCCACCTTTTAAATATATCTGCTGCTCAAGTTTAAATGTTAGGCACTAATAATTATTCATATTTATTTTATGTTTTTAATCTTTATTTTCTGTTATCATTTTCTTCTTTTTTTTGAGATGTCTCTAGCTTAAGCTGGCCTTGAACTCTTGAGTGTTGGGATTATGAGAGCCATTATGCTCTACTTTCAGATAGCAAGGAAACAATGTAAATAAATAAGAATGTAAACATTAGGGGCTGGAGAGATGACTCTCAGTGGTTTAGAGCACATACTGCTTTTCCAAAGTTCCTGAGTTGATTCTAAGCATCCACATTAGGTGGTTCATAACCTGCATCTCCATGGGATCTGATATCCATGGGTACCTGCACCCATGTGCACATACACAGACATACATACACATTAAAAACAAAAAACTTAAAAATACAATTTTCTACATTTTTTGCATATATTATTACTTAGGACTTTACACTATTATTTAAACTAGAGTGGAACATTTGAATTATTTGGAACATTGAAATTGTAGGGAGCTGAAATTTCTTGCCATAACGCTACTTGTCATGCCTTCTCTATAGTGATAGTTACTCCACACTAAGCAGATGAATAGCTATTGCCTTGTTAGTTAGCCTATAGTGCTATTCCATTTTTACCAAAATAAGGGGCCAGGTTTATAAGAAAGTAGGCTCTGTGTTTCTTCACACTTAACCAGAGTTAAATGTAGTATGAGGAGCGGGCGGACCACGTTCCCGGTGCTCAGCTAGCTTATACCTGAAATAACCACACGGAAATTGTATTAATTAAATTTCTGCTTGGCCCATTATTTCTAGCCTCTTATTAGCTAACTCTCACATCTTGATTTAATCCATTTTTAATAATCTGTGTGTCACCACTAGTTCGTGGCTTACCCGGAAAGATTCAGCGTGTCTGACTTAGCAGCTTCATGGCGGCGGCTCTCTGTCTCTTCCTCTTCTTTCCAGCATTCTGTTCTCTTTTCTCCGCCTATCTAAGTCCTGCCCTATCAAAAGGCCAAGGCAGTCTATTTATTTAACCAATGAAAGCAACACAAATGCAGAAGGACTTCCTACACCAGTTAAAGTCAGAAGGGTCAGGGATACATTAATCTCCTCTTAAATCTTTCTGGTTTGATTCCTATTTAGATATGGAAAACTTAAGTATTTGTTATTTATTTTTAACCATTGTCATGTTTCAAAATTGAAAGACTTTCTTTTTCAAAATAGACGTTATGACAGTGTTATAAACCGGCTGTACACTGGAATTCAGTGTTACTCTTGTGGAATGAGGTTTACGACGTCCCAGACAGATGTTTATGCAGATCACTTGGACTGGCATTATCGGCAAAATAGAACTGAGAAAGATGTTAGCAGAAAAGTCACTCACAGACGTTGGTACTACAGTTTAACAGTAAGTAACCCATGCTTCTGAGTTACCTAGATGTCAGCTATATTCTGAAGTAGATCAGTTTAAATAATTGCTGAAAGTTAATATAAATTTTCTGAGTAAAATTTGATCCATAGTATATAGGGTTGTTTTTTTTATATATATAATTATTTTGTGCATGAGCATCTTGCCTGCATCTCCAGCTCCATGGGATCTTACACCTCTAGCTTCCTTGGGTACTGCACCCATGTGCACATACACATTATTAAAAACTAAAATCTTTAAAAAATGTATTTTTCTAATTTTTCCTTGTTATGCATACTATTATTTCTGTGAACTTTTAACTGTTTCCTAAACTGGAGTGGGACATGTTTACATGGTGTGCACTACATGCATGTAGTGCTTGAGGAGGCCAAAAGAGGGTGTTAGAACCCATGGAACTGGAGTTAACAGATGAACACGAGCTACCATGTTGGTGCTGAGAACTGAATCCTAGTCCTGCAAGAGCAACAAATGCTGAATCATCTCTTATACATGAAGTTTTTAATCTTAAGTTAGTGGTGCCTATAGAGTTAATAGGACATTAAGATCTCAGTCATATCCTGGTTTGGTGGCATATGGCTGTAATCTTAGTACTTGAGAGGCTAAAGCAGGAGGAGAATTGCTATATGGTTGAAGGCCAGTTTAGTCTATACATTAAGACCCTGTGGCCAAAAAAAAGGTTTTACAGGGCTTATAAAAAGCATATTAAAATAACATCAGAGCATATTGTATGAAAGTGTACCCTTAACTTTTAGATGGATTACAGTGGAGACAAAGTAGTAAAAGCTTGAACATTAATGAGCATAATCTTTTATATTAATTTTTTTTAAGGACTGGATAGAATTTGAAGAAATAGCTGATCTGGAAGAACGTGCAAAAAGCCAGTTTTTTGAAAAGGTTCATGAAGAGGTTGTTCTTAAAACTCAGGAGGCAGCTAAAGAAAAGGAGTTCCAAAGTGTACCTGCTGGACCAGCTGGAGCAGTTGAGGTAATAGAATGGTATCTGAATTCCCTGGCAGTGTTCCTCACTTCCTTTATACACATTTATTAATTTGCCCATGGGAGCACAGAGGATCAGGTGTTCAAGACCAGGCCCAGAATATGGAATTGGATGCCAGTCTGGCTACATGAAACATTGTTGTTAACAAATATAAAGGGATTTCTTCTAAGTATTTGTTAAAACAGAAATTTAAAGAAAAAAAAACCAAAAAACCAAAATGACCAATTTGGATTAGATGCCATAGGTGACTAACAATGGTTAAGATGTTATTAACCTTTTACGTGTAAGGTTTGTACAATCCACAAAGTTCCATTAGCTAGTCTCTTATTTTTAAATTTCTTACTGAATTTAAAAGGTTTGTTTTTATTTTAATGGGCAAATGTACATTTCATTTTATATGATTTTATTTTAGAGTTGTGAAATTTGTCAAGAACAGTTCGAACAATACTGGGATGAAGAGGAGGAAGAATGGCACTTAAAAAATGCTATTAGAGTTGACGGAAAGGTAATTAATTTATACGGAAAGGTTAAGTTCATGTTTTGTTAGAGTAAACTCACCATTTTGAAGATGATTCATAATCCTTTCTGGGTTTTGGTCAGTAAAAATGATACTGGACTTTAAAGTTAGAATGTTTCCTTAAGATGTATCCTAGCAACTATATGCTTCTATGCTTACCCTTATATAGCAGGCCGTGAGTCTGATGCTAGACTTAGTAGATTTCTGCCTAACTATATTGCATTTCACCATTATTCTCTTGAATACAAGGCTAGACATTTTAACTGCAGAAAGCCAAGTTTAAAGAGAAATAATTTTTCATACTCAAGTTAGATAAGTTTAAATGTTTGTGTTTTTATTTTTTGACAAAATGATTTTTATCATCCTTCAATTTAAAATTTAAAGGAAAAATCACTTCAGAATAATGTATTAGAATTGAACATGCATGTGAACAGCTGTTTTTTTTCTTTAGATTTACCATCCATCGTGTTATGAAGATTATCAAAATGTAAGTTCTTTTTGGATATTGTATATATTTATTTACATTAAGAAATCTTATTCTGATATATCTTTTAAGAACAGGGTGTTCATTAACTATTGGCATTACACAGGTTCTGATGTACATTGTCTTATCACTAATATAAATACAAATAATTAAAATTTATTTGCTGTTTACTTGAATCTTCATAATCTTTATTTGGCTCATCAGAGCCAGATTGTTGAAGTAAAGATGAGAAGGATCACAATGGCAGTAAGTTTCTAGGGCTCTGAGAAGAATCTCCTGATTTTTTTTTTTTTTATGTATTGTCTAGTCACCTAATAGAAGAATGATACCTCAAATTTTATTGATTACTATTCTGTTAGGTGTGGTGGCACATGCCTTTAATCCTAGCACTTGAGAGTCATAAGTAGGAGAATCTTTTGAATTTGAGGCCAGCCTGGTCTACATAATGAGTTCCATGATAGCCAGGACCATATAGATACCACCTCAAAATTTAAAAAACAAAATTTGTTTTGTCTATACATTCATGTATTTGGATGCTAGTTGCACATTATGTGGAGGACAGAGGACAGCCTTGGGTGTTAAGTCTCTGGCCTTCCTTGAGTCTTTTGTTTTTTTGTGATTATACCAGGCTAGCTGGTCTACAGGTTCTCAAGAATTCTCTTGTATATCCAAATTTTATGTGTTGTGGAGATTTGAACTCAGGTCCTTATACTTGCATCGCATCTGTTGAGTCATCTCTCCCAAGCTCTAGTTATCTAAACGATGACATATAAAATTGTAAACATAGCAGTCTAGTAGCCTTAGAAATTGAAATTGCTACATTTGTAACTTGACTTTTCTAAACCAGTGGGGCATGTTGCTTGCTGATACTGGGTTTGATAGAGATTTGAGTATGCATTTAGATCATTAGAAGATCAGTTTCTTATGGTGTATTTTTGATATGGGAATTTTAAGAAATTCTCTAGAGTATATAAAAATCATGTAGACACAAAATCACAAAGTTCATCCAGGCTTGTCCTTTGTAGCAGTTCAATACTGAAGCCTGTCTAACCTCTTTTAGTATTATGTTAATTCATTGTTGAGTGCATACTGATCAGTGTTATGAGCTTGTGGGAAGCAAGCATTGTAGTTGAATGTGGCATGTTTCTTGGTCTGAATAAAACTTAATATGATTTGAACCTTTATTAGTACTTATAGGGATTTTCATTTTGTAGACATCTTCTTTTGATTGTACACCATCTCCCAGCAAGACACCAGTTGAAAACCCTTTGAACATTATGTTGAACATTGTCAAAAATGAATTACAAGAACCCTGTGAAAGTCCCAAAGTTAAGGAAGAGCAAATTGATGCCCCACCAGCTTGCTCAGAAGAAAGTGTAGCAACACCCACTGAAATTAAAACAGAAAATGATACAGTTGAGTCAGTTTAAATAAAATGAGAAAGGTATGGTTATCTTTTTTTAACACAAGCTGCTGTTGGATGTAGAAGGTGAAGTTTTTATGTATATATAGACATATATCTATATAAATTGTCCAGCTGAGGCAGGGCCTTCAGCTGCCATTTGGTTAATAAATACATTTTAGTATTTGCATTTCCTACTGCCTGCACAGTTTCAGGTGCTTGTTGTGTGAAAGTTCTGTAGATGAGTGCAAATTTAACAAAATGAAATTGTATGTGTAAAAATGTACGATTTTTCACTTGTGAACTGTAAATTATAAATAAAAAAATATTTTTGCTATTCATGGAGTGTAATATTTATGCACACCATCAAATAAAGACAGTGTTTCTATACTTTTATTGGGTAAGAATGGAACTGAACAGCAACCTTAATGTGAGATTTTTTTTTTTAGTAGCTTCCCAGGACTTGACACAAAGTTCAAACGTAGTTTTTCTCAAATAGAAAAGCCAGATTTAAAAAAAGAAAAAAAGGATATGTGTTTACATATAGATATGTATCTCCAACTAGAATCATCCACCTAACCATTTTTGGAAAGTACGTAATGAAACAGTAATACTTACTCTTGAAGTCGGACACTATTGCCATCAAGCAGTTAACAAATATATTCAAGTACTAAGTGATTTTTTTTCTTTAGAAACTATTTTTCGGATTGTCAATTTAATGCAGATGAACATATTTCTATTTTAAGTTACAGGGATTCTGTGTAAGAATGTTCATAAGAAAAACATGGTTAACTTTTTCCTTTGTTGGTTTTGATTGAATTAGATGGATACCATGAGATGTTAATATTCATACATGTAATAAATTGAATGATGAAGAATCTTCGTTTGTATTTCTTGAGTGACTTTAGAATGTGACTCTTCCATGTGTTTTAAAACATGAGTGCAGTGCCTCCTATACGCCACACTCCTAGATACAATATTTTACCATTTATAGAAGATAAGGACATAGGGGGCTGGAGAGATGTTTCAAGTGGTTCAGAGCAATGGCTGGCTGTTCTTCCAGAGGATCTGGGTTCAGTTCCCAGTACCCACATGGCAGCTCACAACTGCCTGTGACTCTACCTTCAGGGGATCCTACACCCTCACACTGACAGGCATGCAGGCAAGATAACAGTGTACATGAAATAAAGTCATTGTTTAAAAAATTAAGACTTGTTTTGTGGTTGGAATTAGTAGGCAGTCTTCATGTGACTTCATTAGTTATAGTACCAAAGGCTACTTTATGACTACAATTTAGCTACTCCAGAAGTACAGTGTGAAACCTGATTCTTACTTTATAACCAAAGTAGATAAAACTACCAAACATTGCTAAGGAATAGAACAGTCTATAGAAGTGGCCTTAGAGGACAGTTAAGATGGAATGCACATAAATAGGGCTATCGCTGGAGAGTTCCGTTGGAAAATTACCTTTTCTTTTTAAATCTGTATTTGGTGTCCAAGGAGGCTAGACAAGGGCAGTAAATCCCTTGAAACTGGGACCCACACTGAGTTTTCTGCAAGAGCAGTCTGTGCTCTTAAACTTTTGCACTCTGTCCGGCCCGTTTTTTTTTTTTTTTTCCAAAATCTTATACATGGCTAAACAGCAGTATTTTTTTTTGAGATTAAAAAGGCACACATGGTACATTTTCATGCAAGCAGACAGAACAGCCATATACATTTAAAGGACAAAAAAAAAGGGCACAAAACCCTCAAGTTCCCAGTTAGCAGCAAAATATAAATACATTATAGGACAGCACAAATGATGCTATACATGAACACTGCCACGAAAGAACTGTACTGTCCAATAATGAAGGCCATATTTCCTGCTGCAGGCCACTGATAGCTACTACCAAATACTTAAAAATAGGTGGGAAGATGAGAATTACCAAAACGGAAAAATGTTCGTAAGTTAAATTACAAAAATATAGTATGATTAAGACAGTACATGAGCCAGACATCATGTACACCCTTAATCCCAGTACTTGAAGGTGACTGGAGGATCTCTGAATGCAAGGTCAGCCTGGTCTACAAAACAGCTTCAAGGCCAGTAGGGACCACACAGGAGACCCTGTTTCAAAAACAAAAAACACAACTAGCATGTGGACATAATAGCTAATATGTGTACTTAGGCTAGGTGCAACTGGTAGTACAGACAGGGCTGACTTTGGAATCAAACTGAGTGGACAAATAGGTTTAAAACAAAGAACGAATGGTCAGAGACATTGCTGCTGAGATCTAGGTTTTTTTTTTTTTCTGGGATGACGAATGGTAGTCACATTTTGAACTGTCAGTTTCTACTCACTTTCTCTTTGTAAGAGGCCAAACGTGACATAGTGGGTCTTATTCAAGGCCACCTAATAAAAATCTCCAAGTTGACTCTTAGGAATGACCAGAATTAAGACTTCAGCTCCCAAAGATGGAAAATGTCTACCCACAGCTTTGGAGGAAAAAGTATCAACTACACTGCAAACCACCACAATAAAGCTAAAGCTTCAGAAGACTTTCTGAATTAAAAGTTAGTTTTGGGGGCTAGAGATGGTTTAGCCTTTCAGAGCACTTGGTGTTCCTGCAGAGAACCTGGGTTCATATCCCAGCACCCTCCATAAGCGGATGACAACTTCTATAATCCAGTTCTTGGGGATGTGATTCTTCTGGTCTCTACAGACACCAGGCAGATGTGTGGTGCACAGACATGCATGGAGGCACTCACATAAGATCCTTAAAAAGTTGATTTTTTTTTTTTTTTTTTGGTTTTTCAAGATAGGGTTTCTCTGTGGCTTTGGAGCCTCTCCTGAAACTAGCTCTTGTAGACCAGGCTGGTCTCGAACTCAGAGATCTGCCTGCCTCTGCCTCCCGAGTGCTGGGATTAAAGGCGTGCACCACCACCGCCCGGCTAAAAAGTTGAAATTTTTGAGGCCACAGAAAAATAGTTGATCTTCTAAAGTGAGATTTCAGGTTGATTTTACAATGTTAATTTTCCTATGTAAAATTTTTGAACTTTGTTCTGGGAACTACAAAGCAATCACTAAATTCTTTAAGCCATTCACTACACACACACACATTTATAGTGAATGGCTAAAAGAGAATTATATTCTACTTAATTTCTCATTGAGTAGTTGGCATTATAGCTGTATCAAAAAAGTTCATTAAAAGAGGCTAATAAAAATTACTGAGGAAATTCTAAGGCTTCTAAGTCTGCCTGCAAAGAGATAAACTGACCAGGTGTGGTATAATCCCAGTCCTTCTAAGACAGAGACGCGGAAGTTCAAAAGTTAAAGGCCAGTCTAGACTGCATAAGCTCTCTATCAGATAGGGCTAAGACTATACAGTGGTATAACATTTTTCTATGTGTAAGGCCCTGTGTTTGAGCTACAAAAAGAGAAAATGGGCAGGGAGAGGAATAGAAAATTAGCAGACTATTGTCAAGAATAGATTCAATTTGTGGACCAGCAAGATGATCAGTAGGTATAAAGGTGCTGACTGCGAAGTCTTATGAGCTAGGTTTAATACTAAACAACCATGTAATGGAAGGACTCCCACAAGTCCTCTGACTTCCACATGAGCACCGTAGCATGTATGATCCTCTACTCCATTCACAGAAATAATGTGAAATTGAGAAAAAAAATGGTGGCCTCAATTTGGATGATGGTACCAGATCTCTAATTCAAAACAGAGTCAGTTCTTAGAGGTAGAATGTTATTCAGCAAACAAAGAGTAAACCAAGAACCCAAAATTATCCATGGTATGTCCTAGGCAAGGACATGGTAGAGGGCATCAAGGGAGAGGTGTGTCTAAGGGGAGTGCATAGGCATAACAGGGTGCAATGGCATGGTCCTAGCTACTTGGGAGACCAAGACAAAAAACCACCCGAGCCCAGGGAGTTTGGGCAAAACAGTGAAACTTCCTTAATTTTAAAATAAACAAGTTTGGGGCTGGAGAGATGGCTCAGAGGTTAAGAGCACTGATTGCTCTTCCAGAGGTCCTGAGTTCAATTCCCTGCAACCACATGGTGGTTCACAACCATCTATATAAAGATTTGGTGCCCTCTTCTGATGTGTGGGCATACATGCCAGATCACTGTCTACATAATAAATAAATCTTTAATAAAATAATAAACAAGTTTATGGAGTGCATGAGGACAAAGGTATAGAGACAGTTGTCAAAACCAAACTGCCCTAAGCTGGTCCCACTCTGGAATAATGCCTAAGCTGATTTATGGGAGATTCGCTTGTCTCATCACTTCACCAAGCACACTATGACACACAAAAATCCCACACAAACAAAAAATTTTAAAAGGAAACCAATTAAAAACAAGGCAGCTGTGGACACTTAACAGTCATTACCTAGATCTAGTTTCCTATCTGAAAACAATTTCTATTCTCTGGAATGTTCATATGTCCATTCTAATAGGAATTTGCCTTGCTTCAATTGAGAAACTGATTTTACTGTCAACTTACCTTGAAATCCTATGCAATCCGATTTTGTATCTTGATGGTTTTATTAAAACTGCTGCTACCAATGACTATGCCAAAACCAGTGTGCTTTTTCTTAGCTTAATTAAAACTATCTTCCACTTTATATGTAGTGTGTGTTTTTATTTGCTTATTTTTATCCTAAAGATTTGAATAACAAATATAAAGATGTTCCCTTCCATGCCTCCTTTTTGTGGTCTATAATTAATCACTTGTTATAGGTTCTTTCCAAACTTAAAATTCCCCTAAGATTAATTTTTAAAAATGAAGTGAGATTACATGCACTTGCTCTATTTGTTCTCCATTGCATCATAACATGAATTAATGCCTGTAGACCACGTCTGCTACTATTTTTTTGTATTTTCTATCCCTTTAGTTAAAAAAACAAAGCATTGAGTGTGTGTTTACATCGTGTGTGAATGCATGTGCACGTGCCATAGCATGTGTGCAGAGGACGGAGGGACAGCTTGCAGTAATCAGTTCTCTCCCACCATTCTGTGGGTTTTCAGTGCTCCAGCACAGGTCATCAAGCACTTTTTACGTTCTGAGTCATCTTCTTGTCTCTGTATACAGTCTTATAAATGTAGTAAAATGTAGTCATTCTTTTATGGATGTTCTTTACTCTAACCGTAAAGTGTTACAGTGACTGTCTGAGCAATGTATTTAGAAGACTTCACATAGTCACTGTAATTTATATTTAAAGTTTGAATTATGGTTATGTTAGCTTCATATTTGCCAAGGATAGACTACTTTGAGATATTCTTTTATGATTCTATAGTTCTTGACTCAAGTTTTGGATATTTGTATTTTCCTAAATTATCCAAGTCAATTTGCCAAATTATTAGTAAAGGTTATGTAAAATAATTCACTTTTTGATTTTTTAGAAAAGAAGACCTCTATAACATGCTCCCTTTGTTTCCAAGACAGTTTTTTCTTTTTCTCAGATTTGCGGTGTCCATTGTGTAGGCTTATCTATTCTATACAGCATAGCCCAGAAATTCAGCCTTTGCTATTTGAAGTAGCTACGAGCACTTTGTTAGAGTTAGTTATAGTAGGTTCCAAATCCCCAACTCCTACTAATGTCATCGTGATCATATGTGACCTGTTTCTTCATCTGTAAGAAATAAACACAATGAAGGTTAGGATTAAAATCATTTGCAAATCAGTTCTCATAGGTGCTGGTTTCTCAATAAATACCTGTCACACAAGAGGTTGCAAATGTCCCAGTTCTAAAAGGAAAAAGAAAAAAATTAGACTGAATAATTCCATATCCCCTTCCAATAGTGAAAAAGTTTGTTTGCAGCCCATCAGTTCACTCACCCAATAATCAGATCAACCCACACCCTCAACAACACACTAGCGACCGTGCAGCCCTTCTCTTGAAGTAAATGTTCTAGATACTGTTGCAGATAGACCGTAAGAAAGGCTTCGAGAAATCAGGTTTTGAGAGGAATGTGCAAAAACAAACAAACCAAGGATGTGTAGGAATCCTAAGGTAGGTACTTACTACTTACTGTGTATCCTCAAGCAATTAACTTTGCTGCTTCTTAAAATAAGTAGAATGAAAAAAACGGCCAGGGTTTAGTAACGGAACTATGAATACAAAGTTAGACTGGTCATTAAAAACTCGAGAAATGTCAGTTATTACTATTTAAAAAACTATGTCAAAGAAAATCAATTTACCTCAGGAATTTTCCAAACGTGTTCAGGGAACGTTAACCATGGAGAGGGCAGAATAGTTTCTGGAGGGGAAACAACACGTTCAGACACACAGAAATGGAAAAGTTTGCTTAGAGGGCCCCAACTCATTACTCTTGACGGGAGAACGCATGTGCACACAAAAATCGAGCTGAGAAGCGCAAGCAAGTTGGACGAAGCTTACAGTTTCTAGAGTCTCAGCGGCTAGCACAAAACTCGCTGACATTCCTAACGCTGAAGTGGAAGAATACACGTTGAGCAACGTTGTTGGAAAGGTTTGGTTCAGTTCAACACAATGTCACAGTGAAAGAAACGCTGCATTTAAAGCAGAAGGACCGGAGTCGTCTTTTGAGCCACGACTGTTGTTGTTAGAACTTACCCGCTGTTTGGCTTGAGGAAACTACTGGCATCTTGAGTGTCGACCTGTAAACTGGGGATGCCACCTAACGAGCGAACATCAAAGAGCCCGACACCAAACACGCACTAAACAATGGCCGGGGCTGCCCCTGCTATCGCCCTCTGTGGGGATTTTTTCCCTCTTTGCGAAACCAGAGGGTAACAATGGGTCTTCCTGCAAACCAACACTGAAGTAGTACAGCCGGCTTGCCAAGGACGAGGAGGCCCCGCAGGCGCGGCACCCAGGTCGGCTACGCGAACTGCAGTCCTGAGACCTCCACGTGGGGGCGAGGTCCACGGCAGGGAGTTCCAGAGCCAGGCCCCGAAGGGCTCTTGGGAGACCGAGCAAACCCAACCAAACCAAAGAAAACAAAAACCCACCGAAAACGACTCGGTACTAGCGTCCCGCGGCTTCCCGCAGGCGAAGCCTCGGAAAAAAAGGTGAAAGGAAGGAAGGAAGGAAGCAGGAAGTGATGCCAGCATAAAGGATACGGAAGTGACCGCACGCCGGAAGTGTACTCGTTTCCAAGGCGACGGCTCCGCCAGCGCTCCCTCCGGGCTGCGGGAACGGAGACGCTGGCCAACGACTCCGAGCCGAGCGTTCCCGCGGACGGTGGCCGCCGCCACATCCACCAGCGGCTCCCGGAGACCGAAGACGGCGGCCTCCGCGCCGCCCGCCGCGCGTGTGCGACCCGCGGCCCGCACGGCTCCGGGAAGAGGGTGGTGGAAGGACACCTCCACCCCAGAGAAGGAAACCTCGAAGAAGGTGACCGCCGCTCCAGGACCTCTTCGGGAAGAGTCGGTGAGGACGGCGGCTTTTCCCGCAGGGACTCGAGAAGAGTCGGTGAAGACCTAGGCCAGCCCCGCACTGTGTCTCAGGAGAGAGTCCGGGGACACGATGGCCCCCGGCCGAGCAGCCCATGGCTGGCCGTGAGAGGCGACTCGAGGGGAGCTGTCAGTGAAGACGCTTGGATCGGCGTCCCCGAAGCCCTAGGGCCCCGAACCAGCGACTCAGGGGACCGAGGCAGTGACCACCGCAGCGGTTCGAGCGAAGGAGCAAGCGTCGATGGCAGCCACTGCCCCAGTAGTTCTTGGGGAGGCGTAAGTGATGACCCGGGCTACGAGGCCAGCGACTCCTCCAGGGTGAGCATCAGCGAAGACGCCAGCCGTCGCCTCAGTGGCTTCTGGGAGAGAGAACACGAAGAAGATTCCCGCTTCAGGGGCTCTTGGCCGAGAAGGGAGGCTCAGGGGCCCCGCGCCAGCGACGAGGAATCCAGTTGCTGCAGCAGCAGTGACCCATGCGTGGGAGCAAGTGAAGACCGACGCAGCAGCAGGGGCCTGGGCTCCACTCCTCCCCAGAGCCCAAGTCCGGGGGTGAAGGACCGAACCATGCCTGGTGTGGCCAATTCAGGCCCTTCCAAGTCCTCTAGAGAGGCTGCAGACTCATGTGAGTCTTGTTGTCATCCCTTGTCTTGGCCACAACACTTTTCCTGCTCAAGGGACATCAGCCTCAGCCCTTGCTGGCATGTTCACGCATCCTTTCCCCTTTATTTTCACCGATTGCCTCTATTCCTTATTTGAACTTTACCTATATCTACTTCGCGTGTCAGTCGGACCTCTTACTCAGATCAAACATCATTTGTGAAATATTATGGATTTTTGTAAGTTCTTTTCTGCGGCATTTGATACTGTGGAGATGACAAATTAGATCTACTTAGTTTTCTAATTTTCATTCTGTTGTAACTTCCTTTACGGCCTTTTCTTTTTCCTCCTCCTTTTTGTGAGGATGGGTGCTGTGTGGCAAAGCTCTTCCTGGGGATACACAACACACATGTCTACTCACCCCAGACAGGGCTCCCACAACAGACCCAAGTGCTGGATAACACCAAACTCCAGCTTCGTTAACTAATGCGTTTTATTGGGGTTTCATACAGGAATATGGGTGAGAAGTTACAAGCGTAGAAAGGACTCAGAGACAGCTGCATCACCAAGGCTCAGCCCAACACGGGTGACTGTTGAGAAAAGCTGGGAAACTTGGAGAGCCCTGCACAGCCTGCAGGCAGCTCAGTAGGTTAGAGAGAGTGGTTTCGCAGAGACTCTGCTCCGAACCTCTTCCAGGCTGCTGGTCCCAGAGGCTTTGCAGGTTTTTCCTTTTAGAGAGTCTTTTTGCAGCTCAGATTGTCTGAGAATCTTTTTTGCGGCTCAGCTCCCTTTGGTCTGAGAGGACTCTCAACTTTGTTTACTCCATAAGGGAGAAGCCTAGTGAGTCTGGTCAGTTTTAGGGACTTCCTAAAATGATAAAAAAAAAATTAAAGCTATTTTGAGTTGTGTACCTTCCTGCTTAAGGAGCTTCCTGTAGGATGGAAACTTTTAATCTCTCACCCCTTCCTCCACTTCTTACATTCTTTCCGTACCCTCTTTCCCAGTGATCCCTGAACCTTGGGAGGTTGACTGTTAGATATCTACCTCTGATTAAGAAAAAGGCTACTCTGCCAGAGTAACAGTTGCCTGTTCAGGCGCTTTACCAGTGGTTATGAGGTGAGGCTGACAACCACAGCGATCTATGGGCACAAACAGATGTTTAGAGGACAGTTTGACAGGCACATCCTATCCATCTAGAAAAACCAAAGAAGTTGCTTCTCCTTTTGGGCATGACCTGCCAAGCCACGGGTTTTGTCCTGGCTTACGGTACCAGACATGAACTCCCTCTTGGGGAATGGGCCTTAATTCCAGCTGGAAGGCTGTTGGTTTTGCCCATGATAGCCGAGCCACTATTTCACAAGCAGGCACACCCTGCCTTGGATATCAGTATTTTAACATACAGGATTCCTAGCCAAGCAGGAAGGTGGGTAGCAGGTCTCTGTCAGCAGCCTGCCTGGCCACCTCTGGCACTATGAAAGCCAGCATCAGGGTGGGAGTTTTCAGTTCAGCCCAAGCTTCATTTCTCCGCATCCGACAGTCAAAGCATGCACATGCAGTGCCTTCAGCAACGGGGTCTTCTCATCTAGTTCTGGCAAACAGCCAATAGCAGTAGCAATAACCTTTATGGTTTATGGAGCCTCAGGGGCTTCCCTGGACAACAACTTACTAGGAGGTTCCCCACCTCTGGCACTGGGTTTTTTTTTGTTTGTTTGTTTTTCAAGACAGGGTCTCTCTGCAGCTTTGGAGCCAGTCCTGGAACTAGCTCTTGTAGACCAGGCTGGTCTCGAACTCACAGAGATCTGCCTGCCTCTGCCTCCCGAGTGCTGGGATTTAAGGCATGCGCCACCACCGCCTGGCTGGCACTGGGGTTTTTATTTAGTAATTTTATTGCTTCTGGGAATGCCCTTTCTCACCCCTGTAGGGTACACCTTTTCTCACCCGTGTAAACTCTGCAGCTGTTGTTCTAACAACCCATTTTTCCTTTTGATTCACTCAGCTCCAGCAGGATGGTAAGGTGGGTGGAAGTACCATTGTACCTCGTTTTCTCTCCAGTGGCTATCTGTAAAACGTGCAGAGTCAGCACTATGTCTGTATAACAAAACATTTCCAGAGGACCGGCAGGGCAAGATAACCTCTGTCTCATACCAAAGATAACCTTGGTGAAGTGCTCTGAAAGTCTGTTGTCGTCTGTTCTCAGGGATCATGTGATCCCAGAAATTCGCAACTAAGAAGAACATAAGTCAAACATAAGCAAGGTCCAATACAGCATGGAAAGACTCCATCACTTGTACTAGTGCTCAGTTGAACAATGTTTGGCACAACAGCGTGGATAGGGAGAGCTACCTCACATAACTCTCTATAATTCTCAGTCATTCTCAAGGAGGAAGCTGGCTTTTTTACAGGTCACATTGGGCTCTTGAAATGGCTTGATCTCTACCCTCTCTAATTCTCTAATGATTTCTATAACTTCATCATGGCCCCTGGGCAGTCCCCCTGGGTGTTTGACCTCCACCACCCTCAAGAGTGGGCACATTTCTATGTTGCCATCTGGCCTGACTACACATGACTGGCCTTCACTGTGTGCACTCTTAGGCAGTACTCCCCCAGAGAGTCATACCTGGCAATGTACCCACCAATGGCCTTCACTGTGTACACTCTTAGGCAGTACTCCCCCAGAGAGTCATACCCAACAATGTACCCACCAATGGCCTTCACTGTGTGCACTCTTAGGCAGTACTCCCCCAGAGTGTTATACCCGGCAATGTACCCACCAATGAATGTTTACTTGCAGTGGAGAAATACACGCTGTATACTCATGGGAGGAATAACTCCCTGCCCAGAACTAGCTAAGTCCCTTTTCTCTGTATTGTCTTATTGCCATATCTGTCTACTATTGTCCATTGTCCTTTATGTTTTTGGGGATTGCATGAATTAAGGTAAACTGAACTCTAGTATCCACCAAATCCCCCAAGTAATTTGAACTTTAGTGGGGGACCAATAGATCCATAGCTCTACATGAGGCCTCTGGTCATTACACATGGTCCTCACTTGTAGGTAACCTTGGCCTCTCCATCAGAGGAGTGGCCTGGGTGGCTCACACTCTGAGACACCTTTTTCCTAAGTGGTATTGTGGGGACCTTCTGCACTTCCCTGTCTTTTGTTTTTAACCCTTTGGTGACCTGCTAGGCAGGCTTTGTTTAGGGCAGTGGTTCTCAACTGTCCTAATGTGTCCCTTTAATACAGTTGCTCATGTCGTAGTGGTCCACAACCATAAAATTATTTTTGTTTCTACTTCATAAGCGTAATTGTAATGTAAATATCTGTGTTTTCCAATGGTCTTAGGTGATCCCTGTGAAAGGGGCATTAGGCCTCTAAAGGGGTTGCAACCCGGAGGTTGAGAACCACTGCTGTAAGGCCTTTGAAAGGCTCACAAGCATAGCAAGTTGACTTGTTATCAGTATTTTCCCTGGGGACTCTGGCTTGACACGTCTGTCTTTGGGTGATTCAGACAGGACCCTGCCTGTTCACCCTTCTCACCTCCTCCTACACAGTGGTCTAGATCGCCAGGTACCCAAGCCTCTCCTTCAGAGAGATTCTGTCCCACCAAAGCCACTACATTCCATTAGGATAAACATAGTTCTGTCTGGCCTAGAATTGAGGCCCATGCGTGGCTTCTCTCATTCCTGCTCTCCTCAGTAGTGCCTGTCTGGACATTTATGGGGAATTAAGATGGAGGTAACCAAGTGTTCCTAATGGCTCTGATAAGCAGTCCGTTAGGGGTGACTTCCCTCGTACAGTCTCAGGCTATGCAGCTTTTCCCTTATGAGGGATAGGGAGTTATAGCCTTCAGTTTTTCTGCCTCCACAGCGGTCAGACTGATGGGTTCACGCCCATGTCCCACAGCCTCACAGTTCAGGCTGCAACAGGCTCTTTCATTGCTTGTTTAAGAGTCTTCTCCAATTCCAGCGTCTCAGGCACTGAGTAATTCCCCGATTACCATAGTTTCTTGCATTGGACTACTATTATTGCCCCTATCTTCATGCTAGACTATAGAGTTTCCCTTTTATTCTATTAGAGATTGAACCCATGGATTAACTTCTATTGCTTTTACTATCTTTTCCTCACTCTTGGAATCTTCCTGTGGGTTCCAAGTTCATGGTGCCCAAGAAGGGCCTTTGAGCACAGATCTAACTTGTACTCTTTTCCTTCCGGCTCCCAAACTGAAGAGGCAAGCCAATACCTCTATCGCATCCTCTTGTTTATTTCTTTTACATGCCAAATCAGAGCCTAACATGGAGGGTACTAGCTGCATCCCCCTTTCTTGTTGCAATTGCTCCTTTACACAAACAAGTTCCTGCTTGGCCACCACCTCCCTCCCAGAGGCCAGGCAACCTCTGCTGCTGCTCGCTGGCAATCTTGACCCTTGTGTGCTAATCTCAAAAATTGCAAAGTTCCCTCTAAACCTTTAGCTGTTTTTTTAGAGCATCTCCATATCCCTCATCAAGCAGCTTTGCTGCTCCATAGCACATAGACAAAGACTGCAGCCCTAGGATTTCTCCCACAGACACTCTCAATCCTGATGGCTCAGCCGTAACTGCGTGTCTCACCACCTATCGCAAGAACCATGTAACTGCTCCCACAGCCTAAAGATAAACTAATACACATACAGGAAAGGACAACTCTCGGAATTTCCTCCAAGATGCTGACTCACCCAGGCTTCTCAGCCTTAGTTGCATTCCTTGGTGCCCATAGCCAGGATCATGCACTCTCTCTTCTTCAACTCGTCTTTTGTGTCCCTGTTCCAGTGCTGGTTCTTTGTAACTTGGCTTTTTTTTGTTGTTGTTGTTGTTGGAGAGGGACTTCCCTTCATGGTGGGTTGTGACTGGGATATGTAAACTGAAATAAGTCCTTTCCTTCCCAAGTTGCTTTTGCTTACGGTATTTCATCACAGTAATGGGAACCCTAACTATGAAACTGAGCCTGGGCAAGTCATCAGAATTATCATTCAAGTGTAAGCTGAACTCAATTCTATTTCTCTGTATATGCTCGTTTCTCTAGATTTAGGATGCCAGTTTTTCCTGAGATTTTAGTTGTCTGTTAGGACCAAGAAAGGCTAATTCCTCCCTTCCCTCCCTCCCTTCGAGAAAGAGTCTTACTATGTAGCCTTGGCTGGTTTGGAGCTCACTTTATAGACCAAACTGACCTCAAACTTGTAGAGATCTGCCTGCCTCTGCCTCCTAAGTGTTGGGATTAGAGGTACTCACCACCGTGGCTGTGTTTAAGTTTTGATATAGCCATTTCCTTTGTTGGAAGGATGGTGGGCCAGTGGTCACACTGTATATCTCAGAACTAGCACCTGAAGTCTGATTAAGATATACTTAGTTGGTTTCAATTTTTAGTTTATACAAACAGTGCTTAGTAAATGTTTCATATAGGTCTTATTCTTGAGATGTATACCAGGGCAACTGGGATTTCTCATGTTTCAAGGTTGTATGGTTATATTGGCTATGATCTTTCCCTAGTCACAAAGGTGTCTGTCTTATCTAGCTCTAACAAACATGCGTGTAAACTTTTTTTTCTGTGAACATAGTTTGTATGATTTGGTTTTTCTTTAGACTGTCCTAGTTTAGATTAATCTAAGTTTTGTAGTAAATTATTCAGAAAGCTAAAATGATATGCTTTCTTTTGGTTCATTGCTGTAGTCTTTTTTCAGGGTTTTGTAAGATTTATGAAGAAACGTGATTTTCCCGTAGGTTCCAGGAAGAAGGTGAATTTTGGCAGCATACACGATGCAGTGCGGGCTGGAGATGTTAAGCAGCTTTCAGACATAGTGGACCGCGGTGCCAACATTAATGAAGCCGACGTCCTCCATCAGTTCACCCCTCTGCATTGGGCAGCGCATTCTGGGAGTTTGGAGGCAAGAAACTCTAACTACTTTTAAAGTAAAATAATTGACAGTGATAGTTTTATAAGTTTAGTAGACAGGGATAAGACTTCATGCTTGACACTCAAAATAATCTTCTTTTCAGTTCCATGTGTTACTTGAGTGCTTTTTAGGAGGGCTTCCTAACAAATTGTTCCAAAGTGTAGTGTTGTAAAGTAGCCATTTTTAATGCTCATGAGTGAACTAAGATGCTGAATGGCAGTGGCAACTTGCCTTTGCTCCATGCTCTCTGGGGTTTTCGTTAGAAGACTTGAAGACTACACTGGGGGATGGAGCTCAATGGTAGAGTCCCTGCACCGTGTTCATGAGACCCTGGGTTCAGTCTCCAGTACTGAGCTAGTGTGCTGAGGCTAGACTCTCCTGAGGCCTCATTCACCCAGACATCTAGTGGTTCAGTCTCCAGTACTGAGCTAGTGTGCTGAGGCTAGACTCTCCTGAGGCCTCGTTCACTCAGACATCTAGTGGTCGATGCTAGATGTAGACTGAGTGCCTTATTTCCAAGTGGATGTTTTGCTGACTTCTCTCTGCTGGGGCTAGTTTGTGCCTCTTTACAATTTGGTGGCTAGGTTCTAAAGACAAGCAGAGAGGCTAACCTATAGAGCGTGACAATGACACCGTGCTCATGGTTTTCATAAAAATTAAAGTCTCCAGGCTGGAGAGGTGGCTCGGAGGTTAAGAGCACTATCTGCTCTTCCAGAGGTCCTGAGTTCAAATTCCAGCAACCACATGATGGCTCACAACCATCTGTAATGAGATCTGATGCCCTCTTCTGGTGTGCAGACATACATGCAGGCAGAACATTATGTACATAATAAATATATAAATCTTAAAAAAAAATAAAGTCCCAAAGAACACTTCTTAGGCATCATTCCTCTCCAGAAAGTTAAATATTGTACAGGTGTGGCATTTATTAAGCTCATTAATGTTTTAGGGAATTATTGCATATCGTTATGCATTTGTTTTGGCTGCTATACAGATACCACAGTCTATGTGTATCGTCCCTACATTTTGTCCCAACAATTCTCTAATCATGTGCTTTCATATATGTATTCTAGTCCATTTGTTTTAGTCTTACGGTATTGGCTCACTCTTAGAGTAATAGAATTTATTCACTTTCCATAATTCTTAGTTGGTTTCAATTTTTAGTTTGTACAAACAATGCTTAGTGAATATCTTCTACAGGTCTTATTCTTGGGATCTTTTCAGGGGCAGCTGCAGTTTCTCGTGTTTCAAGGTCGTGTGCTCACTTAGCTCTAATCTTTCGCTGTCTGTAGGCTCTAGTAGGTCCAGTTATAAATCTCTCTGCTTTACCTATCCCTAACACATGCACACTTCTTTATATAACACATATAGACTTTTTTCTTTTGAACATAGCAGTTTGTATGGTTTGTTCCTCGTTTTAGACTGTTCTGCTTCATGTAAACAAATCTGAATCAAATAATCTCCCTGTGTCAGTGTGGGCCTCAGCTGAACTGACCAGGAGTTTCCCCTTTGGTGTGTCAGTGGATCCCTCTCACGGGAGAGACATGCACCTTGATTATTCTCTGTGTGCCTGTAACTGTAGGTGGGCAGTGGGCCCTGCTCTTCCCTTCTGCATCTCAGTTTGATCTGCAGTCTGACAGATTTTTCATCTGTTTTGTGTTTGAGTTATAGAGTCATCAAAAGTAGAATTTTATTTCCCTTCCTTCCTTTAATTTAATCATCTTTAAAGTTTAAAAAAATAGTTTATTTACTTATGTTTTAAACGGGGCCTCACTGTGTAGCTCTGGCTTACCTGGAACTTCCTATGTAGACCAAGCTGGCCTTAGACTCACAAAGATCTACCTGCCCCTGCATCCTGAGCAGTGGTATTAAAGGGTTAAAGTCAGGCTGGAGAGATGGCTCAGTAGTGAAGAGCACTGGCTGCTCTTCCAGAGGCCCTGAGTTCAATTTCCAGCAACCACATGGTGGCTCACAGCCATCTATAATGAGATCTGGTGCTCTCTTCTGGCCTGCAGGCACACATGGAAGGAATGGTGTATACATAATAAATAAATAAATAAATAAAAATAAAGGGTTAAAGTCGTGACATCAGACTGTTTTTGACGTTGACTTTCCCAGGTTGTTGGCTACTGAGGCTGTAAGTTTTCTCTACAATGTGCCTGAGCCTAGTGTTCACCTTGCTCCTCTCCTAATAAAATGTCCCTCTGGCAGGAAAATGCAGCTATATAACCAAGTAGATCTGTCCTATGAAGCTAGGGGTGGGGAAAGTTACACCCCAGGCCACAATCAGAAGCCATGTCCTTTTACTGAGATCCAGCAGTTTCTCTTTCTGTTTCCTTTAAAAATATTTTTATTTATCTGTATGTATGCACGTGTGTGATAATGTGCACATGTGTGCATGTGCCTGCAGAGACCAGAAGAGGATGCCTGATCTCCTGGAGTTGCAGGCTAGGCAGTTGTGAGCCACCCGGCAGGGGTACTGAGAACTGAACTCAGGTCCTCTGAAAGAGCAGCCACTGGTCTTAAGTGCTGAGCTGTCTCACCAGCAACTCCTTTAAACATTTTATTGTACTTTTTTTGTCTTTAAAGAGATAGGTTGTCTCATAGCCCAGGCTGAGCATGTAGTAGACCTTGAACTTGCAATCTTCCTGCCTCCACCTGCTAAATTCTTGGATTATAGGTGTGCCCCCCTGCTTGTTGTTTGCAGTACCAGGGATGAGTATTCTAGGCAACTCTACCAGCTGAGCTACACCCTAGCTGAAGATTCATTAGATTTTCTTAAATATCTGCTTTACATTTTGTTATATGCCTTTTGTCAGTTTCCAGACTTAAAAAGGTCAATCCTGACAACAGTGTTAATTTTCTCATTGGTTCTGTGAAGTTCTTCCTTCAATGACTTCTGAAGTTCTGTTCATTTCTCAACTTTTTTTTTTTTTAAACACGGTTGATCTCATTATGTTTGTTCACTATACTTTCAAGCTGCTAAGCTTAAGGAATCCTTTCACCTCGGGCTTCTGGGTAGCTAGGAGCTTAGCTACATGCTATGTACCTTTTTAATTTTTTAAAATTTGTTTAAAATATTTGATAAGTATGGGAGTTTTGCTTGCATGTATGTGCCTAGTGCCTTCAGAGGCCAGAAGAGGGCATCAGATCCCCTGGACTAGAGTTCCAGACAGTTGCGAACTACCCTGTGGGTGCTGGGAATCTAATACTAGGGCCTGTGGAAGAGCAGTCAGTGCTTAACTGCCGAGCCATCTCTTCAATTTATTTCTTTATTTATTTTTGGTTTTTCGAGACAGGGTTTCTCCGTGGCTTTGGAGCCTGTCCAGGAACTAGCTCTTGTAGACCAGGCTGGCCTCAAACTCACAGATATCCGCCTGCCTCTGCCTCCCTGCTAGGATTAAAGGAGTGCGCCACCACGGCCCGGCTCAGCTTCTCTACTTTCTAATTATTATTGTTATCGTTATAGATTTATTTTTAGTGTGTGGGTGTTTTGCCTGCATGTGTCTCTGTGTACCATGTGTGTCTAGTGCCTGCAGAGGTCAAAAGAGATCATTAGATTGCTTAGAACTGGAGCTGTGAACCATCATGTGCGTGCTGGGACTTGAACCTGGGAACTCTGGAAGAGCAGCCAGTGCTCATAACCACTGAGCCATCTCTCAGGGCGACTTTTATTAGTCGTCCTGGTTGACATTCATATGAGATGAATGTGAACCTTGACCCCATCCTAGGTTCCATATAGACTTTATCCAAAATAGATCATAATTAAATATAAAACTTGTAAGACTTATGTAAAAATAGGACAGAGGTTAGGCAGTGGTAGTGCACACCTTTAATCCCAGCACTCTGGAGGTAGAGGCAGGAGAATCTCTGTGAGTTCAAGGCCAGCCTGGTCTACAGAGCGATTTTGAGGACAGGCTACAAAGCTACAGAGAAACCCTGTCTTGAAAAACCAAAAACCAAAACAAAAACCAAACAAACAAAAACCAAAAAACAGCCAGGCGGTGGTAGCGCACACCTTTATTCCCACACTGGGGAGGCAGAGGCAGGCGGATCTCTGTGAGTTTGAGGCCAGACTGGTCTACAAGAGCTAGTTCCAGGTCAGGCCCCAAAGCTACAAAGAAACCCTGTCTCGAAAAACCAAAAAAGACCCAAAAAAACAAAAAACAAAAACAAACAAACAGAAAACCCAAACAGGACAGAACCTTTGCAAATCATATAGTTGACTAAAAATTATATCTAGTTTAAATAAAGAACACTTAGAACTGAACAGTAAGAAAACAAATGTGCTAGTGGGCAAGCGTTAATAGACATTTTCTCAGAGAGAATGTGCGAATGGATGGCAGTTGAGCCTTGTGAAAAGTTCAGCATCATTAGCCATTAGAGAAATCCAAATTAAAATTACAGTGAGAAGCTACAGGTGCATAATAGCTATGAATGAGAAAGAAAGTATCCAGATGTCAGGACCTTGGCTAAGGATGCGGAGAACCAGAGACACTCATGCATTGTTGGGGAGAAGGTAAAATAAAATAGACACTCCAGCAGACATTTGGGTATTTTGTGATAATGTAAAACATACATTCTTCCTATGCAACAGCAGTTTCATTCCATATTTATCAAGAGAAATGCTAAAGCAGCAGGTGAATGTGTAGGGGGCTCCAATTTCAAGGTGCTAAGCAGTGCTAACACAGAGGGTTTCCCCACAACTATTTGTTGAGTGAATGAATGACTTGTGATGGTCAGTCAGGTTGAGCTTTTTAAAAGAAATGGGCCAGCAAGAGGGCTCAGCAAGTAAAGGTGCCTGTTGCCAAACCTGGCAACCTGAGTTAGAGTCCTGGAGCCCACATGGTGGAAGGAAAGAGCTAGCTCCCATGCTTGTCCTTTGACTTCCGTATGGGGACGTGTGAGAACCATGCAGACAAAATAATGAATAAAAAACAACAAAAAAAGAGAGTGGAGACCAAAACACCCACACTTATCTAAATAAACATTTAAAAGATGACAAACATTTTTGTTGGTCATTAATTTTGGTGGTAGACAAATGATACCTAAATGATAATAAGTCTTTTAGCAAATTACAGGTTATGAGTGATGTGGAAATGAGTCACAGACTGTTAAGAAGAAAGACATTTCTTAGACGTAAAGGTGCAAAGGGCCAGTCTTTAAAGATTAGACAGCAGATGCAGCACAGACAGACCTCCAGGTGCAGCAAGAAAGTGAGGTTTTGGTTAGTTTAAAAACGCTCAGGTTTCATTTCACTGGCTGCCCTTCCTTTTTAACTATTATCTGTGTTTTAGAGATACTATCACAGGAACAGTGTTTGTTTCCATACAGAAGTTTCTGGATCCACTTAAAGATTTGTAGTAGAAGTTAGGCAGAGTGTTAGGGGCTAGCGTGTCCTCCCAGCTCCTTAGAAGAATGAGGCAGGGAATCATTTGAATCCAGGAGTTCAAGGCTGTCTTGGACAACATCTCAAGATCACAACTCTTAAAAAAAGATTTATTTTAATTAGATGTGTGTGTGTGTGCATGTGAATGCAAGTGCTGTCTGAGGCCAAAAGAGAATGTTGGATTCTCCAGGAGATGCAGATAGAGGTGGTTGAGAGCTACCTGACATTGGTGGTGGTCTAGGAAGAGCAACAAGTACTCTTAGCTGCTGAGCCATTTCTAGCCCTAGAAGAGAAGACCAGAAAAGATAATAGCAATGGCAGAGCTGCATCTCTTGAGGAAACTCGGCTCACAGAATGGTTTTGCTTGGCATGTACAATATTAGCCAAGTGGTATATTTATTGGGCTAAGCACTTATTTCACTCACAGCAAGAAATGCTTATAATTTAGTATTAAGTGTACTTTGTAGACGAGGAATGCGGCTCCCGTTTTGCAATAGTTTCTATTTCTTTCTCGTACTTGACAGTGAAGCCAGATTTTGGTTACTATGCCACTGTGTTTGTACTTTTGATTCTCCTCCTCTGGCCTTAGACTCATCTATACTGTTTTTCATGTAACAGTGGGAGTCTCATGATAACAGACTAAATCTAGAAATTACAAAAGCACTAAAAGTGTCTACTGTAGTACCCATTAATGCGATTACTCTCTTAGTGCCTTCACTGGCTACTCTGGCACGGCGCTGACACCACCCAGGGAGCTACGAGAGGATGGACAGCGGCGCACATAGCCGCAATCCGGGGTCAGGATGCCTGTATGCAGGTAAGAATTTTGGTTACTGTTTTTTTTTTTTCTTTTTAATTAAGTGAGTTCAGTTACCTTATCATAGTTCTGTTGGAGTCTTGCCATTATTCTATCTGATCCAACATATGCAGTTATTTGCTGTGAAGGAATGACAGATGCCAGCTAACCACATGAATATGTGGCTGGAGACTGTTTAGTCTCTGGAGTAGTTGGGTTGTTTTGAGTGAGGTCACAGTTGTGCCCAGAGTGTCTTCTTTGTAGTTCACGCTGGGGTGCAGATGTCTGTATTGGGCTAATATAAGTCTTTTCAAATCTTATCTCTCAAAGTGATGGGTGTTACCTTGAGAAAGTAGGCAATAAAAGGAAAGAGAAAATACAGTAGTAACTTTTAGGGAAGTTGGGTCAAGTGAAGCTTTACCCACGTGTTCCTTTCAACAACTATTAGCTCAAGCTGGTCCTCACACCTGACTCTTCTCTGCCTCACAGTGATCTCTTCCTTCTTAGAGTTTTTATGCTACATATTTTGGTACTATGCTGTGTGCTTGCTCTTCATCAAGGTCTTCTTTGTGTAGATGATTACATGTCCCTACAAATGTCCTGATTCCCTAGGTTGATAAGTTTTATTATTATTGTTATGATCCTTAAAGCACAGTAAGTACTCAGTATATCATTTATGACTGTTATTGACTGGTTAGATTAGACAAGGTCATGGAGATTATTCTTTTTAAAGCCCTAGATAGGTATTATGTATGAGTAATCCTTTGCTAAGGTACTGATGAAGACTGACTAATGCTGAGTAAGAAAATAATTAAAAATATTGACTAGGAGGGAGTGGGAGTTGTAGCTGCACGACACAATGCAGGGGTAGCATGGTCAAGGCTCTGTCTGGGTCCAGTCTTCAGTGCTAAGAAAGAAAAGGGTACAAGTTCATTTGTAAAAGCAGATTTTAACTTTTGGAACTGTTGTAGGTTCAGCGACATTGAGCAGAAGGTACACAGATTTCAAATTGTTAGATTGTTTTCCCCGTCAGTGAATCTCCGGTGGTACAGCATAATCATCTGACATCCACAGTCTGTACTAGGGTTCACTCCTGGTATTGTACAGACTGCATTTGAGCAGGTGTGTAACCACACAGTGCTTGACTTGTTTGCTTATTTTAGTGATAATGTCTTGATGTATAAGACCGGCCTGCCTCAGCCTCCCAAGTTCTAGGATTATAGGCCCCAGCATACCTGAATATCACTAATTTATTTATTCTTCTCTCACGTATTACATCCTGACTGCAGTTCCCCCCCACCCCAGTCTCTCCTGCTACCCCCCACTACACAGCACCCCCTACTCCCACTGTTCAGAGACCCACAAGAACACGGAGCTACTCAGCCATGATATATATGCAGAGGCCCTAGGTCAGGCTGCTAAGGCTCCCTGATCTCTTGGCGCCCCCATGAGGCCTGGTCCGTTGATTCCGCATCACTCCTTTCCTTTAGCTCTCGCCATCTCCCATCTCCTTGTCTGGATGTCTGTTGGGCTCACCCATTCAAGGGTGCTACTGTCTTCAATCCTGGCAATGCGAGTGAAGCTCGTAAACGTTCACCCTTAGATTTTCATCGGGCATAAGTTTTCACTTTTGTTAGGTATTTATCTAATATCAAGGAGTGTATGGTTGTTGCTTCATAGAGGCACTGCCCTCCTGTCTTCCACAGTACTCTGGTTCCTCATCTTTGCCAGCTTTTGTGTTGTCAGAGTTATGGATTTTGGCCAGATAGTGGCATTTTACTGTTGTTTAAATCTGCGTTTATCTGGTGGCCTTTGATACAGAGTGGCTTTTCATATGGTTATCTTCTCTGGTCAGTGTCTGCTCTGAGCATTCTTTGGTAGTAGAGGAATCTGACCTCAGGGTCTGCTGCAAGTTAAGAAATTTACCATCGAGTTACATCTACAGCTCTGACCAATTGAATTTTTTCTTATTGTTTAGTATCTTGGGTAATAGTCCCTTATCGAATATGTCTTTAACAAATATTTTCTCTGTGTGTGAACTGTATTTTTTATTCTCTTTCTAGTGTCTTTTTAGACTAGTGGTGTTTATTTTCAGTGAAGCCTAGTTTATCAGTTCTTTTTTTTTTTTCTTTTCGAGACAGGGTTTCTCTGTAGCTTTGGAGCCTGTCCTGGAACTAGCTCTTGTAGACCAGGCTGGCCTCGAACTCACAGAGATCTGCCTGCCTCTGCCTCCCGAGTGCTGGGACTAAAGGCGTGTGCCACCACTGCCCAGCATATCAGTTCTTTCTTTCATGGGTTATACATTTGGTATTATATCTAAAAAACTGTAGTCCATCCTGCAGACCCTAGTCATCTAGATTTTTCCTCTAGGGGTTTTATAGTTTTGTATTTCCTATGTGTGATTCGGTTCATTTCTTTCTTTCCTTTTTTTGGAGACAGGGTCTCTCTACAGAGCCCTGGCTGTCCTGGAACTCACTATGTGGACCAGGTTGGCCTCAAACTCACGGAGCTCTGCTCCTGCTTCCCAAATGCTGGGATTAAAGGTGTGTGCCACCATACCTGGCCAAGTTAATGTTTTTTGAATGTTGTAAGGTTGGTGCTTAGTTCAGTATTTTTACATGTGATTACTCCATTGTTTTAGCACCTGTATGTTGAAAAGACAAATCTTCATTGTACTGTCTTTTCTCCTTTGTTAGTGGTGACTGTGTTTATGTGGATTTATTTCTACATGTTCTCTTCAGTTTCATTGCAATATCTGTTTGTTCTTTGGTCAATGTCAGTTTGTCTTGCTTTCTGAAGTGAGTCTTGAAGTTGGATAGTGTCAGCCCTCCGACTTTGTCCTTCTCTTTTAATATCGTCTTGGTTATTCTGGTTCTTTTGCCTCTCTGTAAACTTTGAAATCTGTTTCTTGATATCCAGAAAGCACATCACTGGGTTTTGAATGGGGCTGATAGATTTGTGAAATTAATTCTTTGTCTGTTATGTAGGAAGAAATCCTATAGCCCATGACCTGTATGGACGTTGGCTCAGTTGTACATTGGATGAAACTGTCTTAGAAGAGTTACCAGGAATTTAGACCTAGGCAATTAAGGTCTCGCATGTTAAAGAAGATCGCAATCCTGTTTAGGGTTGCCTAAGGAATGTATCATATTCTGCCTGTAGGTCATACATAGTAGTTTTGTCATAGGTTAGTTAATTAATTGCTTACCTTTACTCTGTATCGGAATTCATTGTTTAACACCTGTACTCATGCGTGCCTATTTCCCATTTCTCTTCCTAGGCTCTTATAATCAATGGAGCCAACCTGGCCGCTCAAGATGATCGTGGATGCACCCCTATACACCTCGCTGCCACTCACGGACACTCTTTTACTTTACAGATAATGCTGCGAAGTGGAGTGGTGAGGGACTCCTCTTACCTAGTGGTAGTGTGTGATCATGTAGATGGACTAGAATTTGGTAGTCTGGTTGTCTCGTCCTGAATCTTAAAATCCTTCCTATGAATTGGGGAAGTATTTTTTTTTTCCTTTAGCTTTCCCATTTTTAAACATGGATGCAATAATTGAGACTTATCTCCCAAATGAACAGTAATGCAAACAATTTCAGAGGTTTTGTGTTTGGCTGCTGGTTCAGAGCTTAACTGGGGAGACTCTGAAGCTCTTAAACATAGTTCACCAGGTAACTATGTCTTTATGAATTTGTGTGTATTTATAAAATGCTTTTAAAAACCTCTTTATTTCATACATCAGTTTAGGAAGTGATTGATTTTTTCCAGGTTTTAATTTATTTATTCTCTGGTTATCATTTTTAAAAAATATTTTTAAACTATGTGTGTGTGCATATGACTACAGGAGTCGGCAGAGGCCAGAGACCTCAGATTCTCACAGACACCTCCCTGCCTATACTTCCTGCTTGGCTACTGACCAATCAGCATTTTATTAAACCAATACAACTGACAAGTCTTTGTAGGGTACAAGACCATTGTCCCACAGCAAGGTCCTTTCTGTGTTTAACTGCTGAGCCACACCTCCAGTTCCATAATGTTTGTTTTTGGTAGTGCTCACTGGTTGTGTAACTTTGTAAAGAGCAGAGCTTCTAGTGAGCGTGATATCTCAGCATTTGGGAGGCTGAGACAAGAACAGGCCTGAGGTCAGCCTAGGCTACATTGTTTCAACATCCCTCCAAAGAGAGGGCTGGGGAAGAAACACACTGTCAATAAGGAAGATATTATAGTAAGAATGTTTTCTAGGAAGTAGAAACATGAAACACTTTTTCTTTTGGTTAATTCTTTATGTGCGCAGTGATGAGACATCATTTAAAACCATCCCCATCCTTTTGATTTTGTAGAGTGGGACTGTGAAACAGTTCCTTTAGTTTCTTTGAAAGCATTGCTTCAGCCAGGCGGTGGTGGCACACGCCTTTAATCCCAGCACTCAGGAGGCAGAGGCATGTGAATCTCTGGGAGTTCGAGGCCAGCCTGGTCTACAAGAGCTAGTTCCAGGACAGGCACCAAAGCTACAGAGAAACCCTGTCTTGAAAAAAAAACCAATAAATTAAAAAAAATGCATTGCTTCATGCGATTGTAGTTTTTCTTTTTAAAACACTGTTTTATCACAGTTCATTGAAACCTTCATTGCTTCTGTGTTCAGGTCAGTGGGTGCAGCCACGGTTTTGTTATATTAAATGTTTGCTGTTTAATTTTAAGAATAGCTTCTAATTTTCAGTTGCAGAATCAAGCTTCTAGACTTACCACTTTTCTTACAAAATGGCAAGAAACTGAGCTCTTGCAAATTTCACCTCTAGGACCCCAGTGTGACTGACAGGAGAGAGTGGAGACCCGTGCATTATGCAGCTTTTCATGGGCGCCTTGGCTGTCTGCAGCTTCTGGTCAAATGGGGGTGTGGCATAGAAGACGTGGACTACAATGGGAACCTTCCAGGTATTGAGCTAAAGTGAACATTCTAGTTTTTCAGTGATAAAATGTTTAATATATTTAAACGCTTGATCATATTTAAGAAATTTAAACTGTAGCTTCCTCACGAAGTTAAAATAGTGATCAACTGATCCTCTTTACTGTCATGCCTGCTTTATACACCCATCATGATTTCTTTTCTAGAGCCATCCCAGCAGTAGAGAAACTGGCTCCTTCTTCTCTTTTGCCTCTCCCTCCTTTCCTTCTTCAGTGCTCCTGTGGGATCAAGCAGAGGGCCTTATGCAAGTTAAGCAGGTGCGGGGTCACTGGGCTATCTCCCCCAGGGTTTGTGCTTTCAACTATGTTACTATTTAGGTAGCATAGAGGGCACACATATGCATGAGCTGGTTTGTTTAGGTTTAACTTTGTTTGTTAAGTGCAGTTTAGGTTTAACTTGGAACACCCTTTCTTCTTTATGAGGTGGTATTGAAATTCAGAAGACAGGTCACAGTGAGAGAGGAGTAAAAGTGAGTCTTGAGGGCTGTAGAGATGACTCAGCAGTTAAAATCACTTTCTGCTCTTCCAGAAATCTTAGTTTAATTCCCAGCATCTACCTCAGGTGGTTCACAACCGCCTGTACCTCCAGCTCCAGGGGATCTGATACCCCGGTCTCTGTGAGGTCACCTGCACTTAGCTGTGCATGTATCCCCACATACACCTATAGGCATACACATGATTTTAAGTAAAGATCCTTGAATTATATCTTAAAGGAATCTGAAACACTCCTATGAAGGGGAAATCTAGGCAGATAATAGGAACAAGCCTGATCCAATTGCTTTGCTGTTTAGAACATGTCTGATCCCTGTGGATCCGTGGTTGTTTTTGCCTTGGTACGTTGGAGGCTGTCTTCTCCCTCCCTCTCTTGTCTGTCTTCGGACCTTTACACTACTACCTGGGATAGCTGGCTTTCTTTATGAAGTATACTTTTAGCATTCTTTTTTGAAGACTTGTTGGTTGGTATGAATGTATTTTTTGTTTGTTTGTTTGTTTCAAGACAGGGTTTCTCTGTAGCTTTGGAGCCTGTTCTGGAACTAGCTCTTGTAGACCTGATTGGCCTCAAACTCACAGAGATTTGCTTGCCTCTGCCTCCCAAGATGAATGTATTTTTTTTATATACGAAAGTGATCTTACTTTTCTCTTATCCTTTTTATTATTTATTTTTCATTTTTTAAATATATTTAATTTAAATATTTTTATTGAGCTATATATTTTTCTCTGCTTCCCTCCCTTCCTCTCCCCTCCCCTTCTACCCTCTCCCATAGTCCCTATGCTCCCAATGTACGCAGGAGGTCTTGTCTTTTCCTACTTCCCATGTACATTGGATCCATGTATGTCTGTCTTAGGGTCCTCTTTGTTGTCTCTCATCCTTTTTTAAACTTACGCTTTTACTCAAATCTCTGTCTCTGTTTCTCTCTGCCTCTCTCTTCCCCTCTCCCCCACCCCATGTGTGTGTGTTCTTGGGATTGAGTTCAGAACCAGCATGTAATCTCTACCACTGAGATACAGTCCAACCCCCCCCAAATTTATTTTATGTGTATGAATGTCCCATCTGTATGTATGCCTACTTGCCAGAAGAGGGCGTCAGATTCCATTATAGATGGTTGTGAGCCACCATGTCGTTGCTGGGAATTGGATTCAGGACCTCTGGAAGATGGTTCAGCAGTTAAGAGCACTTACTACTCTTGCGGAGGACCTGAGCTTAGGTCCTAGCACACATGTTGGGCAGTCATAACCGCCTGAAGCTCCAGCTAGATATTACTACACAGAGGCGTGCACACATACAAATATTTTTTTAAAATCTTAAACATATAGAAATGTAGCATGAATAATAAAAACCTGGAGACAGATATTGGGGTTCAACCTGAAGATCACAAAAGCAAAGCAGCCAGCCACTGGTTCTTACCTCTTCCTCAGACTAAAAATGGGCGATCCTGCCTCCATGAACTGAGACTGAACTGAGACCTATCTCCTTTCATTTTATATTCCTCTCTTGTGCTGGGATTAGAGGCATGTGCCACCACCGCCTGGCCTCTAGGGCTAACTAGTGTAGCTGCTGGCATGAAAGGCATGCACCACCATTGCCTGGCCTCTGTGGCTAACTAGTGTAGCTGCTGGGATTAGAGGTGTGTGCCACCTTTCATCTGAATGGCTGTATGGCTAACAAGTCTGGCTGCTTTGCACTGACCTTCAGGCAGGCTATATAGAAATACATGAATATAATTTTAATCAATATAATTAAGGCATTATAAATATGTATAAAGCCATGAACTCAGAAGGCAGAAGGACAACTGTTGGGGGTTGGGCAACAAGACAGGGAAATGGGACTAAGTGTATCAGCAGTTTACAGTAATCCTCATGAAAATGCTTCCGTGACAGCTGCTATTTTAATGATCAAAAAGCGATAACCCAGGATGGCATGGTGCAAGCCTACAAGCTAGCCTCTGGACGTAAGGGCTTCTCTTTGCAACAAGATGGCCACTTGAACACTACCTTGCTTTCCTTTAGTCACAGTTTGCCTAAATACTGTGCTTTTCCTTGGTCTCTGGAGTCACTGCTTTAAAACTGTTTTGTTTTTTCTCTTTCTCCCCAAAAGGTTTGGTTATGACTGCCCCTCAATCTGAACCAGTACTTTTAATAATTCTTTGAATTTTCTTGTATGTTCATACCTTTCTTTTATAGCTTTTAGAAATGACTTGTGTTGTTTTATTTTCAAGGATTTAGTGTGGAAACAGTGAATTCGCTAATGTGTGCTTAGTATGCAGCTTTTCTCTTTTTGCAACAGGGTCTTACTGTCTCAAAGTCATGCTGGCTTTGAACTTGGACTCTTTTAATCCCTCTCAATGCTGGGATTGCAGTCCTGTGCCTCCATGACTGGCTAGTATGGAGTTCTAACTTAAGTTTCTGTATTAATTAATTAATTAATTATAAAGATTAATGAATTATCAGAAGGTGACAAATATAGTTCTTTTTTTGCTCTTTTTCCTCCCTCCCTCCCTCTCTCTCCCTCTCTCTCTCTCTCTTTCTTTCTTTTGTCTTTTTGAGTCAGGGTCTCTGTTCTCATACAGAGACATGAGACTCGGAATCTTATGCAGCTCTGGCTGTCCTATGTAGACCAGGCTGGCCTCCAGCTCACAGAGATCCACTTGCCTCTGCTTCTCAATTTCTGTGTAAAATAACCACTGACTAAAGTTATTTCCAAAATATTTTTAGACAGTGCCTCTCTGTGCAGTCACAGGCTGGCCTAGAACTCACTACACAGCCCAAGATGGCCTGGAAATTAGCAATCCTTTTGCCTCTCCCATTAGGAGTTCTTGTGTTAGAACCAGGTGCCCTGACACCCAGCTTTTTGAGGTATTGTATTATGATTTCAGGTTTAACGCCACCTGTTCTGTCCTCTCTACAGTTCACTTAGCCGCCATGGAAGGCCACCTTCATTGTTTTAAATTCCTACTGAGTCGAATGACCCATGGAGCACAAGCTTTAAAAGCCTTCAACGACAATGGAGAAAATGTATTGGACCTAGCCCAGCGCTTCTTGAAACAGAACATCTTACAGTTTATCCAGGGGGCTGAGTATGAAGGAAGCAATCCAGATGATCAGGACAGTAAGTAATTAACCCCACATATTTTAGCAGAGAATGATAATATTAAAATGGAACCCAAAGACAAAGAATTTGTATGCAAATAATTACACCACAATCTATAGATTACTATGCAAATGCATCCAGATTCTTTATTATGAAACATTTTGGGCAAATCATGTAGACAGTAGCATAAAGAACACTATGTGACAGTGCTGGCTAGTTTCATGTCAGCTTGACACAAACATGAGTCATTAGACAGGAGGGAGCCTCCACTGAGAAAATGCCTCCATAAAATCTGACTGTAGGCACGCCTGTAAGGCATTTTTTTTAAATTAGTGATCGCTGCCCAGCCATATCGCTTCCTGTTTGTACAGACCTCCAGACCTCTAGGAGAGAAAGTGATAAGGCGGGAGGAGACAGGAGCTCCCTCTCTTTGTAGCTGGGAAGCTGAGTAGGTAAGGTGGGTGTGGTTTGCTCCTTTCTCGGCATTTTCCCCTATATTGGACTCTGGACTTTTAGACTAGTAGAGCTTGTGCTACAAGTAACCCTCACTGAGACAGTGACATTGAACTTAAGAACAAAATACTACAGAGCCGAAGCATTTATCTCTCTTACCTCAACGGGTTGTCCTAGGGTTACTGTTGCTGTGATGAAACACCATGACCAAAAACAGACTGGGAGGAAAGAATTTTGCTTTACACTTCCAAAGTCAGTGCAGGAACTCAAACAGGGGAGGAACATGAAGTTCGAGCTAATGCTGAGGCTATGGAGGGGTAGTGCTTATAGACTTATAGAACCCAGGACCAGCAGCCTATGGATGGTCCCACCCACAATGTGCTGGACTCTCCCCCATCAATCATGAATTAATTAAGAAAATGCTCTACAGGCTTGCCTACAGCCTGATCTTATAGGAGATTTTCTCAGTTGAGGTTCCCTCCTCTCAGATGACTTTAGTTTCTGACAAGTTCACATGAATAATAGCTAGGACAAGGGAATAATGTTATTTGGGATTTATTGGTCCATTCTATGACTTTATATCTTAGTTACAATTCTGTCTATATATAATGCATTCACAAACTATATAAAACTATATTGTGTATTTGTTATAGTAAGAAACTAAACTATTGCAGCATATAGTAATATGTCTGTCTTCCCTAGGCCTTTAAATTGTTTGTGGTTTCTTGCTAAAACTGTGGCCGTGTAATAAATATGTTTGTACGCGTCTCCCTATGTACATGTCAGAGTTTCTTTAGAGAATTGACTCCTTGTCTGTGTTGTATATAGCCCACTCTGAATGTGAACACTGTACAGCACTCTGGCATCATTGGATGAAGCTTAAGGTGCTGCAGGGAACTGCTTGTTTGTCTCTGCCACCTGGCTAGCTTAGCCCTGAAATAACCACACAGAAACTGTATTAATTAAATCACTGCTAAAACTTGAGCCCATTAGCTCTAGTTCCTTATTGGCTAATTATTACATCTTAATTTAACCCATTTCTATTAATCTGTGTATCGCCACATGGCAGTGGATTACCGGGTAGAATTCCCAGCGTCTGTCTCTGGAGGATCCATGGTATCTCTCCGTCTCTCCGACTCTGCCCTTCTTTCTCCCAGCATTCTGTTATATCTTCGCTATCAACAGGCCCAAAGCAATTTCTTTATTAACCGACGAAAGCAATGCAAAGACAAAAGGACCTCCTACACCATTTCCCCTTTTCTGTTTAAACAAAAAGGAAGGCCTTAACTTTAACATAGTAAAATTACATATAATAAAACAGTTATCAAGCAAGAATTACAGTAGCAATATTTATATCTACTTTATCTTTTATTGTAACTAAGGAAAATTATATTATTACTATCTATTCTTCAACTCCATCAAAGACTCCAGAAGGATATAATATAACCTAAGTAAACAGGTAAGCAACTTCCAAAACTCTAGAACTGACAGAGACATCTCACTGCCTGGACAGTCACCCAAAGTTTTTCTGTACCATTGGGACATCCATCTTCAGCCTACAGGCCCATAGTATTCAGCAGACTTTTCCATGAAGTAAGAAATTTCAAATAAAGGTCTGCCTATATTGGCAGAATGTCTTATAGACTCTTTCATGAAGCAGGAACCCCGAAGGATTGTCTCACCTTTAGGCAACTTCAGCAGTCATTTCTCTGTGGATCCTGCATGTCCAGTTCATCTAACAAACTCTATAAGGAGCCTCTTTGATGCCCATCTTCCTCTTGAAGTAGATTGGTGCTGCTAGGAGCAGATGTGTTTCATTATCACGAAAAGTCCTAAGTTATTAAAACATTTTAAATGCCATATTCTGAAGGTCTCTGAAAGATTTGAAGAATACCTATCTAACTGAAATATATCTCTATACATCTAGAAAATCTAACTCATGTGACTACAAGCTTGACTATGATAGATGACTATCTATTAACCTATATTACTTAATTATACATTACATTTTTTAAATGAGCTACACAAACACAATACCTTAATCAAGATCAGAAATACATATAACAAAATTGACCTTAAATTTGTATCAATAAGCCAAGATCCATACCAGTGCAAATTATTCATATTTATATCACATTTCCCTTTAATGTAAACAAACAATTATAAACAATATTTGGGAATATGGGCATAGCTTTGTCCATACTGCTTCCTGCTGTTTGGGAGGTGCTGTTAATCAGGTCTTTTATGTTGTGTCCTGTATGCTAGGTTTCTCTCAGTCAGCAGTTGGGCAAAGTAATTTTTTGTGGCTGTTTACGGTGACCTTTCAGGAGGCCTTGGTCCATGAAACCATATTTGCTTGGAAGCAATCCATAGGTTCTCATTTTCTGTGAAAACAAAAGAAGAACCTCTTTTCCCAAGTAACATGTCATTAGACCCAAATTCTGAAGTCAAGATACCTTTATAATATACATGCTGGTTTAGCTTAGCAGCCATACAATGAAATGTCTCTCTGTACTTAGCTCCTTTACAGTCAAAAAACTTAAAGAAAACACAATAATATACATAATCCAGACTCTCTGTGAATTTTCCATCTTTATGTGGCTTGTTTTTACTCTATTACTTTTTAATATTTATTTTATTATTTTTTACTCCTTTAATCTATGGCTGTCTGTACTCTGTCTCTTTAAAGACGTTACCCTTTTTTTAAAGCATAAACTTTATTTTATGACTCTCTATACTCTTTTTCTTTTCTTTTTCAAGCCTACATACATTTATCCAATACTATGACCCATTTATAGGTCTTTTATGTCTGAATCTGTCCTACTGTGTATCTGTAATTCTTTACTGTCCAGGAGCACTTCTTAAAATGCTAAGCGCTTCTTAAAAACTTAAGCTGCGTCATTGCTCAGCTTAAAAACAAAAACAAAAAATAAAATAAAATAAATTTCTGTTTTGATAGTGAAGTACATTTAGTAGTATTGTATTTTATAATTCTTTTTGTCAGTATGTCAGTTGAACTCACCGGAATAGCATCATACTTAAGATAATATTGAAATCTTAAGTATGATTTCAATATTGAAATCTTAATATTGAATTATATGACAGCTTGAGGTAGGGAAAAGAACAAATCCCTGTGTTTACTAAAATGCTGACTTCTAATTTAGACTTAGCATTTCCAGGTCATGTGGCTGCCTTTAAAGGTGATTTAGAAGTGCTTAAGAAATTGATTGGAGATGGAGTAATCAATTTGAATGAGCGTGATGATAATGGATCGACTCCTATGCACAAAGGTGAGTTTGCTTCATTTTTACAGTTTCTCATGAGTTATTCAGCTTTTAAAGCAGTTATTGATCAGAATTCTTCCCTAGTGGATATTAGTGAATGGTATGTGAAATATACAGTGCCTGATTTCTAGTTCAAGCCCTTTTCTGAGGCCAGATTGTATACCTGTGAGGGTAATGCCAGTCAGGTTTCTTGGTGACATTGCTCTTAGGGTAACACGTGAAATACACTGCTGAAGAATCTTCTTAAAACAATATTTTAAAAAGCTTTATATTATTTATTTATTTATTTGGTTTTTCAAGACAGGGTTTCTTTGTGTAGGCCTGGCTATCCTGGAACTAGCTCTTGTAGACCAGGCTGGCCTTGAACTCACAGAGTGCTGGAATTAAAACCATATGCCAACACCATCTGGAAGATTTATGTTATTTTTCTTCTTTCTTTTTTTTTTTAACCTCTTTAGGACTGAAACTTTCTTTTCTTTTTAATTTTATTTTGGGAAAAGGCTCTTGCTGTATATGCCTGGCTCTGTTTCTGTCCTGGCTGCTGGGATTAAAGGCATGTGCCACCATGCCCTGCTTTTTTTTTCTTTCTTTAAAAAATACTCATTTTATTTAATGCCTATGAGTGTTTTCCTGCATGTATGGATTTACACCATGTGCATGCCTGGTACCTTAATGAACTAGAAGACGGTATCAGATCCCGATACTGGAGTTACAGACAGTTGTGAGCTGCCACGTGGGTGCAGATCCTCTTGCTAGAGCAAATGCTCTTAATGGCTAAACTCTCCCTCTAGCTCAGAATATTTTTCTTATATTCCATTTTTGATAAATTATTTATTCTCCTTTTTCCTGTGTATTACCTGTGATAGGATAGAAGTGTCAGGCTAAACTAATTATTTTCTTTCTTTCTTTTTTTATATTTTTTGGTTTTTTGAGACAGGGTTTCTCTGTAGCTTTGGAGCCTGTCCTGGAACTAGCTCTTGTACACCAGGCGTCTCGAACTCACAGAGATCCGCCTGCCTCTGCCTCCCAAGTGCTGGGATTAAAGGCATGCGCCACTGCCACCCAGCAAAACTAATTATTTTCAGCCATACCATTATTCATGATCATAAATAATATTTTTGATCACACTTAAGAACAGAATATGAAAAAAAATAAAAAAGAACAGAATATGTTACTGTGTTTGTCTAATGGGTATTTACTTATAGAGCTTTGGCCAATCCTGTAACATTTTTTTGTCAGCTGGTTCTGGGTAGAAAGGAGGAAAGGGAGTAGGAATTGGGGGAACAGAACAAGTTGCTAAAGACCAAAGTGATGCTGTGTTTATGGGCCTTAGTAACTACTATATATTTATCACACTTAACAGTACCTCTCTCTCAGTACATTCATTGAGTATTGAAACCCCATCCGTCTGTCTGTCTGTCTACCTATGCTACAGTATGATTATGGGGGTGTGTGTCAGTGATATTGTTCAGTGGGTAAAGGTGCTTGCTGCCAAACCTGGTGATGTGAGTTTGATCCCAGAATCTACATGATAGATGCACCTGAAAGTTGTCCTTTGCCCTCCACTTTGACACTGTTCATGCATAAATGTGTGCAGGTACAGACACAAAGTAAATGAAAAGACATAAAATTTTTGAGAAAAGATTTGTTTTGTATGTGATTTTCATGTGCAGTAAGTAGGCATAGAACAAGATTTTGATGTTCCTGAGGCCCTTGTGGTTGGAATGTACAACGCTGTTTGATGTGTGTCATGAGACTTCTTAGGAGTTATGCAGTATGACAGAGCACTTGTGTAGGGGTGGAAAGACTGGATCCTAGTTTTAAATCTATGACTTGCTTGTTTGAACTTTGAATTCCAATTTTTATATCTGTACCCAAAATTATTTGGATAGGACCTGAACACAGTAGATATTTGATTTATTGTCTAATAAGTGTACAAGTGAAAAAGAAAATATTTGCCAGCCTACTTTTATTAGTTACTACAGTTTCAAAAATTCAGAAAGCTGTTTCCAATAACCTCTTTCTTTATATGTGTTTTCTTTTTTTTTCTTTTTAAAAAGCTGCTGGACAAGGCCACCTAGAGTGTTTGCAGTGGTTAATTGAGATGGGAGCCAACAGTAATATTACCAACAAGGCAGGAGAGAGACCCAGCGATGTGGCTAAGAGGTAAAAACTGTCTGCTGTCCTCCTGGCTTGTACTTTAAAGCTGTGCATTTGCTTTCCTGTGCTTTGAAATTTCTTATATTTTAATACAAGTTTGGGGGACTCAATAAGATGCTGATGGAATCACAGTTTTTAAGTTGATTTGTGTTCTTTAAAGCAATTATTATCAGCTGTATGGTCATGTTAGTTCTCTCGCCTCTGGGGAAGGGACATTTAGAAATAAGAGCAAAAGTCATGAACATCTACCACATAAGGAG
Organism: Ondatra zibethicus; assembly: GCA_004026605.1. Taxonomy (NCBI): domain Eukaryota; kingdom Metazoa; phylum Chordata; class Mammalia; order Rodentia; family Cricetidae; genus Ondatra; species Ondatra zibethicus. The sequence goes on along the minus strand of PVIU01006294.1, from coordinate 23,675 downwards.
GGTCAGGTTCAGGAATCCTAAGCATTCTGCACTAATCTAATTGTGCGCACAATGCATTCTTTCATTCAGATATCCTTGATACCTTGTGGAGAAACACTGGCAAAAAGCAAAAATCACAGTGCTACTAGAGAATTAATTCTAAGGGGTTTAAGTCATATTTAGAAATTTACGTGTGAAATGAATGTAGCCTTATCAGGAAGCTCTGTGAGCGCATTCAGTTCAGGCCCTCAAGGAATAGTCAGTGCGTATCTGTGTCTCATCTGGTTGTTGTTTATTCATTGGGTCTTGTCTAGTTACTATGGTCCACGCACTGTGACCAGAAGTCACACTGTAAATATAGGCCTACACAGTGTCTGCCAACCCGGAGTTTATGGTCATGGGAACCCTAGAAACTTATACTTCAAAGAAAATGAATATGCAGCAAAAGTCCTTAATAATTATAATCATTGTCCCACCCATATTACATGGTATCTATATATAAGAAAAACTCCCAACTCTTTCTGTTTGTCATTGGTGTGGGTTTGGAAATGGTACAGATGTTAGTAAAAGATATAAAAGAAATCACAGTGGATAGAATTTGGATGGTTGTCAAGAACATTTTCTGAAGAAGCAGTCTTTGTATTGATACTTGGAGGAGATGCTGTAACATAACATCTTGCATTTTTGTTGTTCAGAACTGCTTGAATTTATATCATGAGTATGGGCTACAATGGCCCATGAGGCTTGATTCGATGTCTGGTTGGGCCCAGTCACCCACTTAACTCAGGATTCCCATCCACTTGCATTCCTGTCTTACCTTCCTGGTGCTGGCATTAGAGGTTTATGCCACACTATCCTTGCTTTGGATTGTTTTCTTTTTGTTGAGTTTAAAGGGCTCTTTTTTTTTTTTTAAAGCGAGCTCATACTAACGATGCCAGGACAGGGAATTATGTTTTCCTTTTTTAAATTTATTTTATTATTATTATTATTTTATGTTCATTGGTGTGAGGGTCAGATGTCCTGGAACTGGATTTACAGACAGTTGTGAGCTGCCATGTGGGTGCTGAGATTTGAACTCAGGACCTCTGGAAGAGCAGTCAGTGCTCTTACCCGCTGAGCCATCTCTCCAGTCCTGTTTAAAGGGCTCTTTATATATTCTAGATACTAGTTCTTTTTCAGAAAATATACTTTGTAAGATTTTTCTCTTGTGAGATGTTTTTCATACCCTTAAAATATCTTTGGAAGTAAGTCTCAACAAAGTTTTCCTTTTTTGAGTTGTGCTTTTGGTGTTTGATCTTGAATTTTTTTGACTCTGTGTTCTAAATTTTCTTGTAAGGCTTTAGGCTGTGATGCCCATGGTTCACTGTGAATCCCTTTTCTGTGTTATATTAGGTGTGCATCCAAGTTCATTCTTCTGCATATCGATATCAGTTATAGTATTATTTGTTGAAAATGTTATACTTTCTTCATTACTTTTGTGACTTTGTCAAAAACAACTTTATTTGCTTGTTTGGGACAGGGTCTTTCTCCATATTCCAGGCTGGCTTAAAATTGCCATATCCCCCAGACTGGCCTGCAGTCTTCCTATATCAAGTTTGTATGTGCTGGGATTGTGGGCATGTACCATCATATACCTAAGCTAATACTTATATAGTAAAATACCAAAAAAGGAAATAAGAAATATATCCTCAAGAAGAATAAAAATGGACAAATAGAGTAATTCATAAGGTAAATTAGGATATTAAAATTTAATACAGGTAAAATGTTAATAAAATGAGGAATATGAATAAGGGAAAAACAGCAGGAAGATGGGCAATAGAGGAAAAGTAATTGAGGTTTGGGAAATAACAGGGAAAAGAAAATAAAGCAATTAAAGAACAAAGATGGGCATAGTGGACACGCCCACTGTTCTAAAGGCAAGGATGGGAAACATCTTAGAGCTCGAGGCCAGCTGTGCTGTTCTAGATAGTGGGTTCCAGGTCAGCCAGGGCTGCACAGTGACTCTGTCTAGTTTTCCCCCACTCTTTGGGGGCCTATCACCCAGCTCCCAAATAAATAAATACAGAGAGACTTTTTCTTGCTTATGAACGCCCGGCCTTAGCTTGGCTCGTTTCTAGACAGCTTTTCTAACTTAAATGATACCATTTCTCTTCTACGTTTTGCCTCTGGGATTTTTACCTTTTTATATTCTGTATGTCTGTCTTCCCTTATTACTCCCTGGCTGGTTGTGTGACTGGGTGACTGGCCCCTGGTGTTTTCTCTTCTCCTTTTCTTGCTCCTCCCTCTCCTGTTCCTCAGAGCCTAGATTTCTCCTCCTCTTTATTCTCTCTGCCTGGCAGCCACACTCACCTGTCTTTCTCTCTTGCCTTGCTATTTGCTGTTCATCTGTTCGTTAGACCAATCAGGTGTTTTAGACAGTTTTATGGGGTTTTTAAAATGCAACATAAAAGAATGCAACATATCTTTGCATCATTGAACTAACATTCCACAGTATAAACGAATGTAACACATCTTAAACTAATATTCCACAACACCTGTCTCTAAACAAAAGGGAAGGCAAAAAGAAACCAAACCCAAGTGGTTATCCTTAGTTCCTTCTTGTAAGCAGATGGGAGAAACTTGGCATTTTCCTGCAGACCCTCCCCACCCAAGCTGCATCTTTTGACATGTACTGAGGTTGGGGAGGTGGGCAGCAAGTTGTTTTTCTCTCTATTCCAAACAGGTTGAATCTGAAAGAAATGTACGGAGCCCTTCTGAGCCTTTCTGAGCAGGGCTAGAGCTAGGACAGTGACCACCACTGACAAGTATTTCCACCGTTTGTCCCTGGGGGCTCTAAGAGTGGAGACGGTGATCAGACCCACACAGTCTGCACCAAGAGTGTGACGTGTGGCCACCGAGTGAGCCTGTCTGCTCTGGCAGTGCCAGCCTATGTTCCAGTCCCTGCTTACAGCCACCACTGCTCGTTTCACTCCACTTCTCAGAGGTCGGGCCACCTTTTCCCAGTGGAAGTGCTGTTTCCCTCTGCGTGCATTTCCCAGCCTTAGAGATCTATGTCAATAAATGTGCATCCAAGTCACAGCCAGTCTCTTGGGCCCACACTGTCTCCTGCAATAAGCACTTGTGGAGTCAGTAAAGAAGAGGCTGTTGGCAAAGTATGAAGGTGCAGGGCCTCTAGTTCCCCAAGCCTTAGCTTTGTTTTTGTGTTTGTTTTGTTTGGCCCTGGCTGTCCTGGAATTAGCTCTGTAGACCAGGCTGGCCTTGAACTCAAGATATGCACCTGCCTCTGTGGCCACACTCGGTGGCCACATATCACACTCTTGGTGCAGACTGTGTGGGTCTGATCACCGTCTCCGCTCTTAGAGCCCCCAGGGACAAATGGTGGAAATACTTGTCAGTGGTGGTCACTGTCCTAGCTCTCGCCCTGCTCAGAAAGGCTCAGAAGGGCTCCGTACATTTCTTTCAGGTTCAACCTGTTTGGAATAGAGAGAAAAACAACTTGCTGCCCACCTCCCCAACCTCAGTACATGTCAAAAGATGCAGCTTGGGTGGGGAGGGTCTGCAGGAAAATGCCAAGTTTCTCCCAGCACTTTGATCCCAAGTGCTGAGATCAAAGGCACGGGCCAACACCACCCGGCTCAAGCCTTAGGCTTGATGGTGGCACCTCTCTTAAGATGGTTGCTCATAGCACACTGGCAAGTGTGGGGGCCCTCCGCTGTGCCTGCCTGTACTATATGGATCCAGATCTGCTGTCTTAAATTAGTTTTGCACAGTGCCAGATTGTGTGCCTGTGGAACTTGCCTGGGTTCTCTTCTCTCCTTTTCTTAAAGCCCCAGGGGAATTTTCTTCCTTGTCCTGGCTGTGCTGCTGAGCAGTCAGTGCTACAGTCCTTTGTGTCTTTCGTAGTTTAAGGTACAACGTGTCTGGATCTGACCTGATCCACACCTGATCCTGCACACACCTGCAGCCACTCACCGTGTTCAATCTGGTACAGATACAGGAGTTTCTGGCTGTCTCCAGTTTCCCATAGCCCCTTGCTCTCTTCTTTGGTCAGCTGCACAACTCTACTGTATAAATTCATGACCTGAGTACTTGTACATGCTAGGCAAGTGCTGTACCACCGAGCTGCAAACCCAGCCATATTGATATAGTGTTAATAATGTGCTTGCTGTACCTGATAAAAAGTAAGAATGTAATATGCATAAATGTGTAGTTTAAAAATATGAATATGTTATCATTATTATTTTATTTCTTTTTGCATTGCTGTAAGCAAAATACATAACCAACAACTTGAGAGGAGAAAAGTTTATCTGGCTCATGGCTTCAGAGAGTTTCCAGCTGGTCACAGGAAGGCTTGGCAGCCAAGGCGTGGTAGCGAGAGTATGTGATGGTAGTTTTGCACATGCTGGAAAGCCAGAAGCAGACAGTTCTGCCTCTCCAGGGGTGGATATAATCTACAAAGCCTTATCCCTAGCAGCCTATTTCTGTCAGCCAGACTTCAGCTCCTAAAGGCCTTCCACACAGCACCACAAGCTGGGGACCTGACCTGTTGTTCAAAATACAAGTGTATGGAAATATTGCTCATTCTAACTAAAACAATGTGGAAAATAGAGTTTGGTGTTTGGTGATTCTCCATATCCTAGAAGAAAGTGTTACATATTTCAGTTAACAGCGTTGTGGGAAAGTATGCTTGTTTCATTTATTCACAACAGAAAAATCTTTACGATCAACAATTTATTAGTAGAGGCTTCATGAAATGTGAGAAAGAACAAAGAGAATAAAAATAGAAAGAAAGGTCATTAATTGTTTCTTTAAATTTTGAAACCGGGCTAGGTGCTTTGGGTTGAAGGACGAAGAGTAAGTATGGTAAGAAGTACAGTTAACTGTAAAACTGGAATCACAATCACTCTGTCACCTGTCTCGGGCTAACAAAAGGCAATAGAATAGAGAATCAAGGAGGATGGTTCTAGGCTCTGTATTCAACAGAGTAATTCTGTTTGGAGGCACAGTAAATATTCTTCTACTATGTGATCTCTTCTCCCAATGTAGTTTTAGCAGCAACCCTTACGGGATCACTTTTCAGTCTGAGTCCTTCATAGCAGTCAGTAACGGAGGTTCCCAGAGAGCTGAGTGCGCGTCAGATTTCCCTGCCCTTCAGCGACAGGTTCGCATCCTTGCTTGCTGGTGGGTTACTAGAAGTGCGTATATGGCGAAGTTTTCTAAATTAAGTATGAAACTGCAGTTTAAATGTATGGAAGCTTGTGGAGCTGGTTAATTAGTAATGTCTTTTTACAGGTTTGCCCATTTGGCAGCAGTGAAGCTGCTAGAGGGGCTGCAGAAATACGAGATGGACGACGGCCACACACAGCTCTTCACAAGGCATGGTGTTGAGGGCAGCACCGATGCCAAGGATGACTTATGTCTTAGTGATGCAGACAAAGCAAATGCCAGAAGTGAGTATGCTGTCTCTATCATGAACTAGCCACTCAGAAATGCTATGTCCGTGGGCTAGGGAGATGGCTCTCTGGGTAAAAGAAATCACTTGCTGTGCACCAGTGAGGACCTGAGTTTAATCCCTAGAACTCATATGAAGGAGACATAGTGACATGCTTCAGTAATCACAGTGCTCTCAATGCATGATGAGAGGCAAAGTCAGGAGAAATCCTTGAAGCTCGAGGATCAGGTAACCTGGAGTGTGCATCGTGCACAATAAAGAGATCATGTCTCAAGTAAGGTGGAAAGCAAGGACCAACCCCCAGAGGTTGTCCTTTGAACTCCAAACATGTCTTGTATCATATACTTGCCTGAGTGCACATAAAAGATCATGTACACATATGATTGTATGCACACAGACAACACATATCATATGCATACACTGGCAAAAAAGAAAGAAAGAAAAGAAGTCCACTGGGGCTGGAGAGATGGCTTGGGGTGGAGAGCTCTTGTTGCTCATTTAGAGGGTGATTTCCCAGCACCGCTTCTAGTGTGACTCCAGCTCCAGGGGACGCCTCTCCCAACAGACACATAGCTAAAAATGAACAGGAAGGCCTATGCTTTGCTATAAGTTTGGAAATTATTCAAATGACACTGTCTACAGAGAAAAATAATTTGGTATTTTTGTCCTAAGAGCTATTGAAAACATAAACAAGTACATGATGCGGTCTTTGGAATGGAAGAATGTAACATGGAAACTCAAGAGGTTAAGTGAGATAAACATACTTAAGTAGATCACAAGCATGGAAAAGGACAACTCAGGAGTGCTAATCCTAGTGCTTGGGAGGCTGGGTAAGAGGACGACAAGTTTGAGGCTAGTCCAGATGATATAGAGTTTAGAGCAAGCATGGGCTACATAGAAAGACTTCAACTCCCTCTTGCTCCAGCGTGAGCACACACACACACACACACCTCAATGATTTCTAAGGTTTGTTGGTAATGATATTTTTGTAAAGATTTATTATTTTAATATGCATGGGAGTTTTGCTTGTATACATGTCTGTGCACCGCAAGCATGCCTGGTGCTCACAGAGTTCAGGAGGAGGCAGCAGATCCTCAGGAGCTACAGTTACGGATGGCTGTTAGGCACCACGTGGTACTGAGAATCAAACCTCAGGAACTACTCTTAACCACTGAGCCATCTCTCCAGCACCAGTAATTATTTTATTTTTGAGATTATAATATAATTACAACATTTCTCCCTTTTTTCTTCCCTCTAAACCCTCTCACTTATCCCTCCCCACTCTCTTTTAAATTCATGGCAGATTCTTTTTGTCACTAATTGTTATTGCATAGATTCTCAAAGTTTACTGATAGTCTACTGTGCCGTCAGTTGTTACTGGAGAAAATGGATCAATTCAAAGGAACTTCTGTTTGGTGATGGCAGTCAAGGGGAGGATAATAAACAACTGGTAAGAAAATAGGAGTATAAAGAAAATGAAGTGGTGCTATAGGTGACGGTTAGGACATTCCAGAAGAGACCTGAGTGATGAGAAGGAACTGTACTGAGATCTTAGGAGAAAATCCTGAACAGCGTGTGCAAAGGCCCGAGAGGACTCACTAGGGAGAAGTTAATAGAGACATTCGAGAGCTGAGTGGGCCCAGTAGGAATCATATGAAGAATTTAGCTTTAGGTTTTCTTCTAAGCCACTGGGGGAGTTTGGGGCAGAGATGATGTCATTTGAGTTATGTTAAAGACTGTTATTCTAACTACTGGGGATGTAACAGACTGGAGGGTGAGGAGAGTTGGCCAGTTCAGATGGGTTGTTAATTAGGAGAGGTGAGAACACCATTCGTCAGTATGGATGATTTCTAATATAAGAATGTGTCAAGGACACTCATTTAGAATTGTGCAAGATATGGTAGTATCTGTGTAGTTCCCTGGCTTACAGTCCGTGATGGAGGCCTGTGACTACCAGAGACACATGGCCTACAGTCCGTGATGGAGGCCCGTGACTACCAGAGACACATGGCCTATAGTCTGTGATGGAGGCCCCTGACTACCAGAGACACATGGCCTACAGTCCGTGATAGAGACCCGTGACTACCAGAGACACATGGCCTACAGTCTGTGATGGAGGCCCCTGACTACCAGAGATGCATTCTTGTTTTGCTCCAGGCTTTTTGTACTAGAAATTTTCATTCCAGCAGAGCTTGCATTAGTACTTGCTTTTCTCATTAAGATATTTTACACACACACACACACACACACGTTTTGTTGTTTTAACCAGACAGCAGGAGTAAGGCCATACAGTGTCTAGAGGTTGACTGTGGAGAAAACCAGTATCTGACTGGTTCTGCTTGTTTGTGCATCTAGATTTCCAGAGAGCAGAAAGACCATTTCCTTTCACAGGGTGAGAAGGGGAGTGGGAAGGTCAGTTGGGGGGGGCACAGCCTTAATTTGGAAGAGAGTTGGTGATAGCTTAGATCGGAATGGAGACGTGAGAGTTGGGTGTGCTTTCAAATGGATTCATGGGATTTGCTGATTGATCTGGGTGTGGGGAGTTTGAAGATGAAGGCAGGGAAGGCTGACTCTTCGGTACCTCACTTACCTAGGTGAGTGGTAATGAGTCTTACAGGATCATTCACTCAGGAAAGAATAGAAAGGAAACCTTTGTAGAAGTGGGATTTGTACTTTGCCTTGAATGGCTAAGAATTAGGTGAAATGGTTGAGGAAGGCATGCAATTTATTCAACACTTTTGTGGGTCTCTACTGTGTTCACAGCCTTGGCTAAGGTCTATGGAAGTATACTGGATATAGTTCCTCATTTTGGAACTTAGAAAATACCCTGAAGTCAACATAGCACTATGAGATATTCCTGAGACTGATTTCTCAGTTTCTCTTCTATCATCCAACATGTGTTTCCTGAATAATTTTGTGTGTCAGGCTGTGTGTAAGCACTAGAGTTATACTGATAAACATATAAACCATTCTTCTTGCTTTGGAACTGATTTTTCTATAACCATGGAAGTGTCATTTTCTTTCAAGAACATTTTTTATTTTCTATTTTAAGTTTTGTGAGTATGTAGTGTGTGTATATGTGTGTGCATGCGTGCGTGTGTGCACGTGTGTGTGTGTGTTTGTGCACATGAGTACAGGTGTCCTTGGAAGCCTTTGGAGATGGAGTTGCAAGTTGTGAGCCACTAAATGTGGGTGCTGGGATCCGAACTTGAATCCTCTGGAAGAGCAGCAAGTATTCCTAACAGCTGAGAGAATGTATTAATTACTTTTCTGTTGCTAAATACCCCGACCAAACATTTCAGAGAAGGAATGGTGTTGATCCTGGCAGGGGGTGTAGTTATACTAGCAAGCTGCAAGCCACAAGCGTCATCAAACCCAAGCATGAAGGAGAGCGAGCAAACTCAACGTGATGGGAGGCTTTTTGCTCTCAAGAGTCCAACTCAAGTGACTTCCTCCAGCAAGGATACACAGCTAAATTTCTTCAAGCAATCAATTAGGGACCTTTGTTCAAATACTAGAGCCTACTAGGGACACAGACATCTAAACCATGGCAACCATGTTAATTGGTTTGTGGTTAAAGACTATCTTTCTCACTACTGGGGATATAGTAGACTGGAGAATGATGAAGAATTCAACATTTCTAGCCTCTCAGTTATTTTCAAGATGACCACTTGGAGGATAATCTGATTCCATTTAATGTGCTCAGGCTGCTGTAATTAAACACTAGAAAGTTAAACAACAGAAGTTTATCTCTTACCATTAGGGACTGGAAGTCCTAGATCAAAGTCTAACATGCCTGTTTTATGGAGAAGGGTCCGCTTCCGACTTTGATGTGACTATGTACTCAGAATGGAAGAGTGAGGAGCATCTAGAGAACATGGATGCGATTGAAGCCCTAAAGTGTTTTCCTCTAGTGATAGCACTCACGAGAACAGTACCCTCGCTTGTAGAAGTATGATGATTTCGCTCTTTTAGGCTCTTTTGTGGGCCACCACCCAGCTCCCAAATGAATCACACAGAGGCTCATTTTTACTTAGAAACACCCGGCCTTAGCCTGGCTTGTGTCCAGCCGGCTTTCTTACATTATCTCGCTTTCCCCATTCTCTTACTTCTGTAAATCCTACTCTGGGGATTGCTGTGTAGCTGGAGGGCTGGCGCCTGATGTCCTCCTCCTTTTCTGGCTACTTCTTCTTTTCTCTCAGATTTTCCTTCTATATATTCTCTCTACCTGCCAGACTGCCTCTCCTTTCTCCTGCCTCGCTATTGGTTGTTCAGATCTTTATTAGACCATCAGATGTTCTAGGCAGGCAAAGAATCACAGCTTCACAGAGTTAAACAATGCAGCATAAACAAACGCAATACACCTTAACATAATATTCCCTAACACTTGCTGTCATGCCCTTTAGCCCCAGTCACCTTCTAAAACCCCATCTCCACATAACATCACACTGGAGTACAGAGCTTGAGAGAGAGTCAGTCTACAGCAAATGGGTAACTACCCAGACATTCTGAGTGAGTTAGGTTAGAGTGCTTCTCCCTCCCCCGCAATACATGTTGGTACAAATAGACATCCAGAAGCCAATGGGGCTGTGGTTTCTATTGGTGTTATACTTTTTAAAAAATTGAATTAAACCAAAGTCTGTTAATTAGAGCAAATTTTGTTTCTGTGGCATTTCTGCTGATGGTATAGAACTCTTCTGCCAGAAATTTGACTCTACAGTAGTGAAAGGTTTGCATTTCTGTAGAACTTTATAGTTATTGATCACAGTAAATGTATGGGAATGATAATATCCGTGTTCTCTCTTAAGGAACACTAATAGACTATTATCCGATTTATAAAATGCCCTGGGTTTAGAGATGCTAAGTTACTTGTTACCATACCCGTTGATTCCTGTAGAGAGTATTTCATGCCATGTACCCTTGATATCTGTGTTTAGTTAGGGAGCCGTTGTTTGTTCTAGTGAATGAGACGGATGCTTTCCATGGCTCTCTGAATGTCTTTGAGTTGAGACCAATCAAAGCACAAGCAGCTATGGAATGAGTGAACAGTAGGTCTTAGGCAGTGAATTCAGACACCAGAGCTTCACTTGACTACTTTAAGCCCTTTGTTGCTCTCAGAACTTAGTTTCCTCATCTAGGAAAATCAACAATGTTGCTATTGCTACCCAGACAGAATTGTTATAAGGCTTAATTTCATACTAAAGAATAGGAACTGCCTAGCTGTGGCAGAGGCTCAGCAAAATGTCAGTTCCCCTTTCTTTGATCTTTGGAGGGTCTTTTGTTATTTTGGTTGGAATATATAATTATGCTTAAACTATTTTCTAAGAAAAATTTGGAATTCATGTCTAGATTTATTTATGTTTTTCCTTTAAAAAGATTTAAAACCTTCTAGTACAGTCTTAGGCTTATTTTCTAGGGACCTGGGAGATCCTTCCATTGTGAATTCAACTAAGAGAGAGCCTGAAGATCCTGGCATTGGTTTTCTCTAATTTTCTAACATGCAGTAGATAATGCATGGTCTGGTACTTCTCATCTTAAAACACTGGTAAACTTCTTTAAGCCATCTTGCCTATAGCATCAGTATCATCATCAACTGATGCATGTTCCAATGGCAGATAAAGAATCCTCCCACTAGGCACTTCATTGCTTGCATCACTGACATTTACCCTTGTACATATATATCACACTCCCATCAATTTCTTCCATAAATGGCAGAAGTAAATAGGGCTGAAGAGATGGAGATGGCTCAATGGTTAAGAGCACTTTTTGCTCTTGAAGAGGACCTGGGTTTGGTTCCTAGCATCCACATAGTGGTTCTCAACCATCTGTTCTCCAGTTATGGGGGGTCCAATGCCCTCTTCTGACCTCCACAGGTACCAGGCACAAATGTGGTCCATAGACATACATGCAGGTAACACACTCATACACATAAAAGAAAATTAATAAACATTTTTAAAAGGCTGTTGCACACAAAAAAGGAAGCAGATGTTGAGAGGGAGTCACCATCCTGTAAGCATATATGCTGTCATCTAAACTCAGTTCCTACTCAACTGTTTTTCAGTGAGAGCCCACAAGAAAATTGTGGAATTGAGACAACTTCTGGAAATCGCGGAGAGCAACTTCAAACACTTGGGTGGGATAACAGAGGAGGATCTAGAGCAGAAGAAAGAACAGCTGGAGTCTGAGAAGTAATGTCCTTAAACCTGTGCTTTGTGTTTCAGTACCTGTGAATTCCATGTGAGGCTTTCTTCCCAGAAACGTGCCCTTCCATCCTGCCAGAGAGTTAGGTCCCATTCTTTCCCCTCCTGAATCCTCTGAGATGTTTTTAAAGTCATGGAATCATAGACTTCACATAGCATTAACCATATCAGCAGTTTAAGGGTGTAGTTTGGCAGTGTTAAACACTCTCATGCCATTATGATTCCAGTCTTCCAGACTGTTTTTGTCTTGTAAAGTTGACATTATTTCTGGAGTTTTTGAGACCACAGCTATTTTAAATTGTTCAGCCAGCACAGGTGTTGCACGAGGAGGGTGGCCCTTTGTTTGTCCCTGTTGCCTGGCTAGTTTACACCAGAAATAACCACACAGAAATTGTATTAACTAAATCACTGCCTGGCCCATTATCTCTAGCCTCTTATGGGCTAACTCTCACATCTTGATTTAACCCATTTCTATTAATCTGTATATCATCACGAGGTTGTGGCTTACCAGGAAAGATTCAGCATGTCTGATTCTGGCGGCTTCCATGGCAGTTCTCTCTCTCTGCTTTCTTTCTCCCAGAATTCAGTTCTGTCTTCTCCACCTACCTAAGTCCCACCCTATCAACTAGATCAAGGCAGTTTCTTTATTCATTATCCTATGAAAGCAACACACAAACAGAAGGAACTCCTACACCATTTCCCCTTTTCTGTTTAAATAAAAAGGAAGGCTTTAACTTTAACATAGTAAAATTATATATAACAAAACAGGTATCAAGCAAGAATTACAGTTACAATATTTATATCTACTTTATCTTTTATCATAACTAAGGAAAACTATATATATCTATTCTTCAACTCCATCAAAGACTCTAGAAGGACATAATATTACCTAAGTAAACAGGAAGTGCATTGTAAGCAACTTCCAAAACTCTAGAAATGACAGAGACATCTCGCTGCCTGGACAGTTACCCAAAGTTCTTCTATACCGTTGGGGCATCCATCTTCGGCCTATAGGCCCATAGTATCCAGCAGACTTTTCTATAAAGCAGGAAATTTCAAAGACAGTTCAGTCACTTTCTTCTGTATTCTGCAGAATGTCTTGCAGACTCTTTTATGAATCGGGAACCCTGAAGGATCATCTCACCTTTAGGGAAGTTCAGCAGTCATCTCTTTGTGGGTTCTTCATGTCCAGTTATGCAACAGTCCAGGCAAGAGCATTTTCTTGCCCAAATGGCTAACCAACTCCATAAGGAGCCTCTTTGATGCCCATCTTTCTCAGGAAGTAGCTTGGTGCTGCCAGGAGCAGATGTGTCTCATTGTCATGAAAAGTCCTAAGTTATTAAAACATTTTAAATACCATATTCTGTAGTCTTTGAAAGATATGAAGAATACCTATCTAACTGAAATATATCTCTATATATCTAGAAAATCTAACTAACATGACTACAAGCTTGACTATTATAGATGACTATCTATTAACCTATATTTCTTAATTATACATTACATTTTTAAATGAACTACACAATCACAACACCTCAATCAAGAGTAGAAATATATACATAACAAGATTGACCTTAAATCTGTACCAACAAACCAAGATCCATACCAATGCAAATTATTCATATCTATATCATATCCCCCTTTAAATGTAAAAGAACATTTATAAACAATATTTGGGAATATGGTGCAGTTTTTTCTCTGCAAACTGCTTCCTGCCATATGGGGGCACTGTTAATTAGGTCCTTTATGGTATATCCTGTGTGCTAGGTTCATCTCAGTCAGCAGTTGGGCGAAGCATTTTCTTTGTGGGGGTGTTCACAGCAACCTTTCAGGGGGTCTTGTTCCATGAAACCATATTGGTGTAGAAGCAGTCCACAGATTCTCATCTTCTGTGAAAACAAAAGAAGAACCTCTTTTCCAAAGCACCATATCCTTAGACCCAAATTCTGAAGTCAAGATACCTTTATAAGATACATGCTGGATTAGCTTAGCAGCCCATACAATGAAATGTCTCTCTGTACTTAGCTCCTTCACAGTCAAAAAATTCAAAGAAAACATAATATACATAATCCAGAATGTCTGTGAATTTTCCATCTTTATGTGGCTTATTTTTACTCTGTCCCTTTAAAGACTTTACCCTTTTTTTAAAACATTAACTTTATTTTATTACTCTCTATACTCTTTTTCTTCTCTCTTCCAATCCTACATACATTTATCCAACACTGTGACCCATTTATAGGTCGTTTATGTTTGAATCTGTCCTATTGTGAATCTGTAATTCTTTACTGTCCAGGAGCACTTCTTAAAATGCTAAGAGTGTCTTAAAAACTTAAGTTGTGCCATTAGTAAGAGTAATACGGTAAGGTCTGTTTGCCTGCCCAGTCTAAAACTTAAGCTGCACTGTTATTATGGTAAATATGGTAATTCCTGCCTGGGCTCTGCACACTCCAGCATGGCGGAGCTGCTTGCGTCTCTGAGCCGTGCACACTGACCAACTTCCAGGCACACAGCTGATCTAAGTTGCCATCAAGCAAGCCATATGCAGCATGATGCTCACAGCCCCCATCCAAGTGCTTGGTCTCCTGAAAGAGCTAGAGGTCACGCTAGCAGCATAGCCCAGACAGCTGGCATTTCAAAACCTCCACTTTTTTTCCTGCTTTGGCTGCTAAGCCAGGAAAATCTCTCTGTGGTATGCCACTAGCAAACAGCAAAAAGCTGTGTTAAACTCTCTAAAACATTTTTTTTCTTCTAGAATTCCTTTTTCAAGCACTCTCAGGTTTTATGTGAAGTTAGTCAACCACATTGGGGGGCCAGTTGTTACAGGAGAGGGCCCGCTGTTTGTCCCGGCAACCCAGCTAGCTTACACCCAAAATAATCACACAGAAACTGTATTCATTAAAACAGTGCTTGGCCTGTTAGCTCTTGTTTCTTATTGGCTAATTCTTACATCTTAATCTAACCCATTTCTATTAATCTGTGTATCGCCACATGACTGTGGCTTACTGGCAAGATTCTAACCAGCGTCCATCTCTGGCAGAAGATCCATGATGTCTCTGCCCTTCTTCCCAGCATTCAGTTCTGTCTTCTCCTCCTTCCTAAGTTCTGCCCTATCAGGTCCAAAGCAGTTTCTTTATTCATTTAACCAATGAAAGCAACACATTGGAGAGTTTTTTGTCCTGCCTGGTTTCTGTCCTCCCACCAGGTTCCACAGCCATTTAGCCCCAAAGAAATCACACAGAGGTCTATATTAGTGATAAACTGATTGGCTCATTAGCTCAGGTTTCTTATTAACTCTTATAACTTATATTAACCCATTATTCTCATCTATGTTAGCCACATGGCTCAGTACCTTTTTCAGCGAGGCAATCACATCTTCCTTCTCTGTGTCTGGGCAGGACTGGGGAGGAATGGGCTTCCTCCTACCCAGAATTCTGTTCTCATTGACCTGCTTCTACTTCCTGCCTGGCTACTGGCCAAGCAGCATTTATTTAAAACATAATTGACAGAATATAGACAATTGTCCCGCACCACACAGGTAACATGATCTGAAAATATTCTTATTAGGCTGAACTTCCCACTCAGAAAATGATGAAATCCATTTCTTTGTTCACTAAATTATAGGCCCAGCATGGTTACCACTGTGCTGCCCTCACCATTCAGTTACAGAGATAAAAGCTCTGGTTCTAGTCGCAGCATCTGTTATCTGGATAACTGTCACATTTTCTTTATAGCTCTCTCAGCTCACTGAACCTGCTCTTACCCATATTCTTACCCTGAAGTTTGTTCTTAACTCACCATCCAGAAAAATCATACGGAAGCTTACTTAAACAAGACCATGATGTTGCGGTATTATGCCCTGTCCTGGCTTCCTGTTTTATTCCTAAAAGCCATCTTTCCTATGACTGATGGGGCTGTCTTTGTTCTGGCTCTCCTTTACTGTTAATGTACATTACTGTCTTATTTAAACTGTTCCAGTCATGCTGGCCTTTAGCCTTCTTGTACTCGCTTAGGCCTAATCCTTTTTGGACTTATTCTCCACTGTCTGAAATGATCTCTCCATACATCTGAATAATTCTCTTTCATTCCTTTCAGGCCTTGGCTCAAATCTCTCTTCAGTAAAGTCTCCCTAGCCACTGTTTATGAAGTTGTCCTAGCATGATTTCTGTGCTGGGTGAACCACTCCCCAGCTCCAGTTTGGAGGAGGAAAGGGCTTATTTGTCCCTCTTTCCAGATGAGCCTTAGTCACATGGACAAAACCTGACTAGCACGACTGACCCTGGTCAGTTTGACACAAATATGTAATTATTAAACCAACCTTTCTTGTTTGTCCCTAAGATATCATGTTAATATCACACTATAGAATATAGTATAACTTTTGAAAGTCCTAATGTCCTTTAAAAATTAAAGCATTTTAAGAGTTAAAGGTTTTTATTTTTCTTCTTGGCATGGTGGCACTCAGTGCATGGGAGGCAGAGGTGGACAGAACTCTGTTTGAGGTCAGTCTCGTCTACATAGTGAGCTCCATGACAGCCAGGACTAAACAGAGTGATCCTGATTTAAAAACAAAACAACAACAACAAAAATTTCTTTAAATAAAGACAGGTTCTTACTATGTAGCTTTGGTGGTCCCAAATTTGCTATACAGTTCAGGACATTGAGGCCACTCAAGTTCCACGGACATTTGCCTGCCTCTACCTCTGTGCTTGGATTAAAGCTCTTTGACCCCTACTGGACCACAGCCTCCATGTTCTGACCCTGAGGACATACTTGCCAGAAAATTTACCTCAATGATTCCGATCTCTTGTTAGTCACAGCTGATTCCTCTTGAAGAGTATTGATTAGCTCGGCAAAACAAATTCTCTCCAGTGGTGCTGGTCTCTTGTTAACCACAGCTGACCCTTCAGCGTAGCTGACCAGCATCTGTGGTTGCAGGGAAGCACAGGCTTAGCTTCCTCAGGTGTCACAGGAATGGGCCCAGTATAGTCTCTGCTTCTTTCAGAAACTTTACAGATCACCTTACATCTCTCAGAATTCTTCCTTCTGAACTCCCACACCAGCTCACCAAGCTTTTAGTACTTAGAGCCCAAAGTTCCAGAAACTTCCACAATCCTCACAGAACAACATCGCCAGGTCTGTCACAGTGCTGTGGGTCCAAGGCTCTGAGTCAATCCAAGCAGACACAAGTTCTGCAGAGCAAGATTTACTGTGGGCAGTACTAAACATGGGATCTACTGTTTTCCCCATGGTCATTTCAGCAAGTACTTAAGAGACATCTGTGCCAAAATACAGTTCATTTTCCCGCCAATCGGGATTCAAAGATTAGGGGTTTTCCCTTCGTGTTCCATCATTGTCAAACAACGTAGAATGTAAGCTTTTCAGTCCAACCAATCAGATTCATTTGTTCCTTCTGTTAGCAACTGCAGTAATGTATCTAGAGAACTAAAGATGCCTAACAGACGGGAGATGGGTCATCTATTGGAAGGTCCTCAGCTCCCCTAGGGATGGGGAAGGTGAACTTTATTTTACCCTGCAGGTAAAATGGAATCTGAAACCGAAATGGCAGTACTGGGAACAAGGCACTTTTGCCTGTTCCCAACAGTAGCAACAGTCACATCTGGTACCAATTTCTGTCCTACTTGGCCTTTCTGTTGCTGTGGTGAAACACTGGCTGAAACCAGCTTGGGGGAGGAAAGGGTGGGACTTAGACTTCCAGGCACACTGGTCTTTATGTCAGGGCAAGAATTCACGGCAAGATCCCGGAGCAGGAACTGAAGCTGCTTCCTGACTGGCTTTTCATAGCTCACTCAACCTGTTTTCTTATTCCCTAAAGACCACCTTCCCATATTGTTCATTTTAATCAGGAAAAATGTCCCACAGGTAAGTGAGGAATTTCTCACTTGGGACTCCCTCCTCCCACGTGACTCTAGTTTGTGTTAAGTTGACAAAAAACTAACCAGCACAGACGTGTTAATCACCTGCTTCACATTTTATATTACTGTTTCCTGCTTTATTTTATTTCCATCTTAGTACTTTTTACCTTCCTGCATACTGTATGTTTTGCTTATTTATTTGTTGGTTGCTATTTGTCCCCAGTACTTAAATCACTGCTGATTCTTATAAGACCCTAAATACAGTTTACAAATAAATGATTTTATTTTCTTTAAAGTATAGATGCTTCCCACAGTTAAAAATCGTTCTTAGGTATATTGGGATTGACTGAAGAAACATTTTTGATAGGACCATCAACGAGCTGCAGGACCAGCTGGCCTATGAGCGACTCCGCAGAGAAAAGCTAGAGTGCCAGCTGGATGACTATCGAGCGGAGGTGGATCACCTCAAGGAAACACTGGTGAAAATCCAGGTCCCCACTGTCGTGGTTACGGTTGGTGTTCTTAATACATTTATTCTTGTTGATAAATAGTGTTATCATTTACAAAGATATGGTGGGGGATCCGTGTGTCACCTGGCGGGTGGCCTGAGACCTCTGTGGGAGACAGATAGATACCCGTGCAGAGGGAAAGTTTGGGTATAGAGTTTATTTAGTGGGTAATGGAGGGGAAAGGGAAGGAGGAAGGGAGAAGAGGAAGGGAGAGAGGAGAGAGGCAGAAGTTGCCTCTCCAAAAGAAGTAGGGAAGAAGTACTGGAGAGAGATCTGCTTGCCTGGGGGTTGGAAAGGTGGGAAGGTTGGGAGTGGGTGGAGCTTGCCTATTAAACGGACAGTGTACCCAGGTGACAGACCAGGCCAGGAGATTACAACAAATAGTATATAGAAAAGGCTAAGATTGTCAACTTCAGGTTGGGGCTGAATTTGAATCTTGTCTATAATCTTTTTTGATGTGGGTAAGCTTTTGGCCTATTAGAGCTTGCGTTGCAAACTAGAGCTAATAATACTTTCTAGAACTCCCATCAAGATTGTGGATTTGACATTCTTTGCCACTGTGAATAAGCATTATTTTTTACTTTCTGGAGCTATATTTTGAGTTTTAAATATATATATTTTTGTTATAAAAAAAGCCAAAATCAAAAGGACAAGAATTTAAACAGTGATTCCACCCAGTGTTAGTTTTTCTAGTAGAAGAAACAACCTCCCAACAAAACCCATATTAGCAACACAAGAAACATAGGATGAGGACAAAAAAATAGTTTCTCTGTCAGCAGGGGACTTACAACCATTCAGTCTCATTAGACTAGACCTGGACTCCCACTCTTCCGTAAGAAAAGACGCTGTGACCTAGGTGAGGTGGCACATGTCTTTACTCGGGAGGCAGAGGCAGGCAGATCTATGAGTTTGAGGCTAGGCTGGTCTACAGAGTGAGTTCCAGAACAGGCTCCAAAGCTACACAGAGAAACCCTGTCTCAAAAACCACTGTGATGTCGCCCTGGGGACAGCTTATCCTGACATCATGTGGACTGAGAAACATTTAACATTTTCATCCTTTAGAGTTTCTGTCTTCGGTCATCATGGATAAATTGTTTCAGACTTCTGCCATCTTGTCTGATCTATAACAAAACTCTCTGGCTTTTTATTTTATCCAAACTAATCGTTAGCCCCTTAATCACTTCAGAGATCATGACATAATAGATTTGCTTGCAAAATGTTGAAACCAGATAAATGTTTTCCAGGTGAAGCCTACCAACATGAGCTAAACTGCCAACAGTTTAGTTCATGAGATGTAGAAACATTTTCCACTTATCTAAGAATACGTCTATGTATGTGTCTTCCTTTATTCTTTCCTTGAGACAGGGTCTTACAAGACCACAAACCTGAAGTGCACTAGGTAGCCCAGGCTGGTGTCATTCACAATTTCCTGCCTCAGTCTTCCGTGTGTTGTGCCCGCAGGTCTGGGTGGCGTGCTGGTCACACAGCAGAGTGAAGCGGGAACAAACTCAGACCCTGCCTTCTGGCCATACCTCTAGCTCTGTAGACAAAGACTCTAACTGGTACTTAGTATAATGCTCTCACTAGACTCCCTTCCTTTGTTCTGAGAGGTGATTATTTCCACCTGAAATTCCCAGCAGTGTCTAACTTAAAACTGAATGAAACCAAAATTAACATCAAGACCAGATTTTCATCCCCAGATCTAGTTTCTTAACTGCCTAGTTTTGGGTTCTTTTCTTTTTCTTTTTTTTGCAACAGGGTCTCTCTGTAGCTGTGGCAGGCCCAGGACTCATTATGTAGATCAGACTGGTCCCTGCCTCCCAGGTGCTGGGATAAAGGTGTGTGTACCTTATGCTTGGCCAGTTTTGGATTCTTGAGGCTTTCCCTACATTACTTTCCCTCCATCCATGAACTGTGGCTCACCAGCATGGTCTACCTTTTGTTGCTGTCCTGAAACATGAACTCTTAGCACGGAATTTAGGTATCCAGTCCAATCCATTTGAGTGAACAGTCAGCTTGGTTTCCTGTCATTTCTTCTGAAAATCGTTGCCTAAACAAAGTGGATTCCTCAGTGTGGATTCAGTTCTAACTTTCCTATCAGCCTGCATCTGTCAGTGCTCATGTAGGCGAGCCTTTTCAAACCTCACGCACTTTCTTGCTCCGAGCCTTTGTTCATTTCATTTATATCTCAAGATCCCCTATCAAATCTGCCCCCACAAAAGCCCCTAGGAGTCATCTGTTACTCCTGTTCCAGGGCATTAGGCCCTTTGTACTGCTTTGAGGGAGTCTTACACCCTTAGTGAGGTTGAATGCTTTACCCACAGTACTGAAGTTTGAATTTCATGAGATCATTTAACACACTTTGAGATCTTGGGCATCATCAATATTAGGCATTATTACTTAAATATTAGGCTTAATGTTAAGGCTTTTTGTTTAGCATACACTGTTTCATAAACAGTAACTGAGAAACATAGTGACAGAAAGGTTTATAGAGTTACAGCAGTTTGTTAGAGAGCTGTGATTTTAATCTGTTCAGCTCCAAATCCACCACACATGCTTTCTATATCACTTTCATTGTCTTTAGATGCCATTTGCTCTCGTTTTCTTATTGTACTTGTGAAAAATTCTGACAAATTTTACCTTTAAGAACTTGTATGATTCCAAGTTGAGTTTCAGAAACAGAGCAGAGGGAAGGGTGTGGGGCCATAGTTTTGTTTTTCCAGGCTGCATTAGATAGTAGCAGCTTCCATTTCACAAGCTGGGCACATGAGCAATGGCAGGGCAGGAATGCCTTTGGCAGTAACTCTGGCCACAAGCTCTCCCCAAGGATACATGCCGGAAGACTGTTTTAGGAACACCTGTGCTCACATTTGTCTTGCCTAAATAAGGCATTTTCTTTTTTAAACTTCATTTAAAATTTTTTGTGCATTTTGGTCATATTGCTCCCTACCCCCAACTCTTTCCAGACCGCCCCCCTTCATATGAACCAAACAAACTTCACACATACGTACACACACACCCCCAAAACCAAAATACCAAAAAAAAAAAAAAGACAAAAAAGGGACAAAACCAAAACATGGAGTCTGTTTAGTGCTGGCCAACTATTCCTGAGCATGCAGCCTGCCCATAGGATAAATGGCACATACAGCATTTTTTACTAGAATTATTCCTCAATGATTAACATCTAGTGAACACCTGTTGTGCTCTTGTCTCCTCCTTTGCTCCTTCCTATCTTGCTTGCTGATTCTTCTGTGTTAGGTCTTGTGAATACCAAGATGCTGAGAAAGTCAGGAACAGTGGAGAATGGGCATCGTGGAAAATGAAAAATGTCGTAAATACTGCACACACAAAAAACTCAGGAATGGAGAAGTCAATATAGAAATCCCAGCTCTGTGGGGCTCCTTAAAGATTTCAAATGACATCATATTAGCACATTCTACCCTGCAGTGATGTATGGAATGTTAGCCAACATAGAGGCAGGAATGACAAGTTGTTCCCTTTGAGGTTGTATCAGAGATGGCTTTCCAAGGTGTCACCCAGCCTTATAATCTGGTACAACATGAAGCACACATACTTTGGATCCAGGGATATGGTTATACAAAATCCTAAAGGGATTTAATCAGAGAGGAAAGTACTTAGCATGGCTTGTTTGTCCTTCATGGACACGTAGAAGAATGTTAGTAGGCTTTGACTCTTCTCTTCTGTGTTTATAGGAAGACACCTGCTGTGAGTCCAGCAGAGAGACAAGGAGAGCAAGAAAGAAAGGGTCTCCTGGGGGTGCGTTTGTGAGAAGATGCTAGTCCCTGCAGGAAGGTCAGATAAACACTTGATTTCCCTTAACTTAAACTTGATATAAATGTAAATCTATAGAGAGCCTTCCATTCTAAAGGTGAAAATGTTGTCTATCAAAGGGATTTTAAAAATTCCATGGACTCAGGATACTTTTTATATACATATACATGCAAGACAACATTTATGAGTAATAATTTCACAAGTATTCATGTAAACTTAAATTTAAGATGGTACAATCTAATAGTCAAAGGAAATCCAATTCTAGATAATAAAATTATTAAAATGACACTATGGCTTCATAATAAAGTTGTATTTCTTCTCTTTTTATCTTTCTCTCTCTTTTTTTTTTTTTTTGGTTTTTCAAGACAGGGTTTCTTTACTTACCAGTGCTGGCTGTTCTGGAACTCTCTTTGTAGACCAGGCTGGCCTCAAACTCAGAGAGCCACCCGCCTCTGGGATTTAAGGCGTGTGCCACCAAGCCCAACTCAAGTTGTATTTCTCTCATTGTCTAGAAAGCACTATGAACTACTACGAATGCGAATGTGCATATAGTTTTCAGAGTAGTTCTTTGTTGGGTGTTACAGTGCATGCCTCTAATTCCAGCATATAGGAATCTGGGAAGGAGTCTCATGAATCTGGGCAGCTGGGCTCTCTAGTGACTGTCTCAAGACGCACAAGCATGCATACACGCACAGAAACTCAAACAACTTAACTTTTACAAAGCATCTAGACTTGGAAGGAAACTTTTTATAAAGTAGTCAGTTTTTGCCCAGAACAGCTTTACAACAACTACCAAATGTCACTCAGCCGCTTGACATGACTGACAACTTGTTCTCCAAAAAAGCCTGGGCTACACCTTTGCTGAGGAAGCACCGTTCCATGCTGTCCTTCAGAGCCGTCCTCACGCTGCGCTCCATGGGGATACAGTTAAGAGGAACTCAGCAGGACAGAGCACACGGCTTGTTCCTCCTTCCCCCACAATCCCTTCAGTTTACAGACTTTGTGTTTTGTTGATGAAAAGGCAGCTGTGGTTCTAATGTGGTCCCCTAAGCATTCCCATTCTATCCTTTCTTCCTGTGGTGAGCTCTTTGAACCTGGGGTTCATCAGGATCGCTGAGATCAGCTCAGGCTAGTCCAGTCTGTAAGCCAGTGTTAAAAACGCCAGGCTGGGGTGGTGTGGAGGGCGGCTGGAAGATGCTTGCCCAGCATTCCTGAGCTCTAGGCCCACTATCTAGCACATCACACTGGCCAGTCTATCACGTGGGAGGTTCAAGGTCATTCTTGGTTATGTAGCCCATCTGAGGCCAGTCAGGACTATGTGAGACCTCTTTCAAAGACACCGAGATACCTTTTATCTCCTGTATAGTTTGTGTCTTAAAAATTGGCAGGATTATTTTGTTAATTTTTTTAAAGATTTATTTATTTATTATGTATACAACATTATGCCTCCATGTGTGTCTGCATGCCAGAAGAGGGCGCCAGATCTCATTACAGGTGGTTGTGAGCCACCATGTGGTTGCTGGAAATTGAACTCAGGACCTCTGGAAGAGCAGCCAGTGCTCTTAACCACTGAGCCATCTCTCCAGCCTGGCAGGATTATTTTGAATTAAACTTGCTTTCCTGTTAAAAAGCTTCTGCCAAGGCATTATGAAATCTTGTGAAATGCTTAGCACTTTCAACCTGGATAGAGAACTAAGATGTTAGAAAAATACAGAGCGGCTGGAACAGCTGAGCTGGCATGCATAGCAGCGCCCTGTAAAACCTGGGCATAGAGTTTGTCTGTAACCCTAGCACTGGGAGCAGGGACAGATGGATTCCTAAGGTTTGACAGTTTAGCAGAAATGGAAAATCCCAAGTTTAGGGGGGTGAACAG
>PVIU01006293.1:91503-103790 GCA_004026605.1 Ondatra zibethicus | reverse complement strand
CTGGTCCTGATTCCCTGTCTACTGGTCCTGATTCCCTGTCCACTGGCCCTGATTCCCTGCCCACTGGTCCTGATTCCCTGTCTACTGCTCCTGATTCCCTGTCTACTGCTCCTGATTCCCTGTCCACTGGCCCTGATTCCCTGCCCACTGGTCCTGATTCCCTGCCCACTGGTCCTGATGCCCTGTCTACTGGTCCTGCCTTCCTGTCCGCAGGTCCTCATTCTCTGTCCACTGGTCCTGAATGCCTGTTCTCAACAGGGATTCCTTATTTTCCACAGTAAAATTGTCCAGCTGGTGTTGGGCTTCCCAGAATAAGACCTTAAGTTCCCAGCCTGCCAAACAGAAGGACAGCCTAGTCCTGTCCTCCTGACCCATTCCATGGGTAGCGGACAATTTATAACATCGCCCACATGAGCTTTCCTGGGAGGTTACAGTCAGGTGTTTTCCTGCAGGAAAAAACTGCCTTAAGATTAAATCACCTAAACACAAAGTATGATGCCTAGGAGCACGTTGATTTGGGGTTTGGTTTTGGTTTATTGTTTTCTGTTTTTTTTTCCTTTGATTTTCTTTTTCATCTAATAAAGAAAAGCTTTGTCTTTAAAGTAATTGGTTGATAAAAGTGAGTTACTATTTTCCAGGCAGCATACAGAAAATATTTTTACCTGAGGAGGGGGAATGGTAACCATGGCAACAAGATACAAAGGTCCTCAGCATCTCATCCTCTGCAGGGCACAATAGGAGCATTCCCTGCAGCTTGTTCCTATGAGGTATCTAATGAGAGCTCATCACGGACTTCTGAGGTCCCCGAGACACCTTGAGCTGGGACCTCACTCACTCTTGGAAGACCTTGGTAGAATGGTTATGATTGTGGGCCCAGAGCGGGAATGTCTGAACCTGACCCCTGATCATTTACAGTGTGGGATGTTGGGCAAGTTTCTCCCTGAGTTATTTTCTGTAAACAGCGGGTTTTAGCTCCTGCTTCTTAAACGCATCCACATGAGTCTCTTGGTGAGAGTGTAGCTCTCAGAACCCCAAAAGGCTCATAGGAAGAACCCAGCCCATTGCAGTTATGACTAATTTTGTGCCAGTGTACACTGAATCCTGGCAACAATTAACCCCAACACTTGAGCTGGGGTGCACACTGCCCCTCACCTCTACCAATACATGGGGCTTCTCAGCTGTGCCTGGTGGCTAGACTTTCGAGATGGCACCTTAGGGAAATGGAAAACAAGCAGATGGGAATCTGTGTGGCATGCTTCCTGACAAGATTGTTTTCGGAACAGATCCTCTACCTCCTGCCACTCAGCTTGATGGCTTGGGCGTTCCTTCTTTTGTTGACTTTCCCAGATTAGATGCATAACCTCTAGGGTGGTGGTCCCTCAGGCTCGACCCTCTTATGATTGTGGGTCCTGAAGAGTAAGAACTTAGCACAGCAGATAAAGGAAAGTGGGGATGTGGGAGGGGAAAGGGACTCCATTCACCCATCCATCTATCCAAAATATCAACTACACTCATCAAAACATAACAACCCTCTCATTCATCCACCCATTTACCTATTCCTCCATTCATCACCAAATCCACATCCCCATCCGTATATTGCTCCCCTTAAGCCCCCATCACTTTATCGACAAATCTGCCCATTCAAATATCCATGCGCCTTTCCTTCCATTTCCTTCTCTCCCTCTCCCCACCAACTCTCCTGCTTTTTTTTTCTTCCATTGAACATCCACTCTTTCTTTTGTTTGTTTTCGACAAGATCTCACTCTGTGGCCCAGGGTGACTTGGAATCTACTATGTAGCCCCAGGTGGCTCTAACAATGGCAGTCTGACTGAGTCTCATAAGCTCTGGAATTACAGGCACTGGGCCATATGTCTGGCCTTACAGCCTCTCACCGTGTTCCAGGCATACTCCGGGCCTTGGACATGAACTCAAGAATTCCACCTCTGCCAACAGGCTCATGGTGTCACCAGCGAGCCTCATCACATAGGCTGGGAGGGAGGCAAGGTGCCTTTAAGTTTCATACCCAGTCTGTGGTAAAGCTGGAGCCTCTCAGCAGACCAAAGTTCATCCCAAGATTTTGCTTTTCAAAATCCCGAGATTTCTAGCCCTTTTGTTTTTATTTTATGTATCAAGCAGTGATCAATACGTCTCTGTGGGACAGCTTTAACTGTGGCAATTTTATAACCATTTTCTCTCAACATTCATTTGCTCTGGACTGAAAAGATCCACATGCTTTTAAATTCAGGTCCCCCAGATTCCAGGTGTCAACTCTAAGAGTCTAATTAAGCTTGAGTCCATGAAATGATCACTATCCCCTGCAGCCTGGCAGGGCCCAGGTAGAGCGTGGCCAGGTAGAACTCCAGCCTTCATGAGGACAAGACCTTGGCTCAGCTTTAATTCAAGGACTGAGGAGGAAAACAACTTATTTAATTGGTAAGGATTTAAAATGTCATTTTGTATGAAGACAAAGAGTAAGCTTAATAACATTTTAAAGGAAAGCCTTCGGGGTTCAGAATGTTCACCTTCACAGAGGCCATGTGTGTGCTATTCTTAGCACACTGGAACCCTGTGCGGTAGAAGTGATGTTGTGACAAATCCTTGTCCTTGCATTTCCCCGGAAGTTCCTAGGAAAGAATCCCTTCTCCAGTAAAAGAAGAAAAGGATGTTACCAATCCTTGCCTGGAGTGCAGAAGAAAGTCCTGAGGTAGACAGCTACCTAGAGAGGAAGGAGCAGATACTTGCCGGACCCATGTCACTGCCCCACGCTGCCATCCCCAAACTGTCACATGGTTAGGACATGGGTGTGGAGCTTGCCTACTCTCTAACATTGTGGCTGCAGTGCATGGCTTTAACAACCTGAGCTGCCCAGAAGCAGCCACATACAGAAGCCTCTCCCTCACACTGCAACACAAGCTTCCTGCAGAAGGTCTCCAAACAGTTGTGCATGCTCTCACGGTTAGACACAAACTTTTCAGGTGCCCATTGCTTTCAATTACAAAACAAAAAGTCCGTTAGTGTCACATGGCAACTCCCATTGCCTTCACTGCCCACTGCAGCAGGTGTGAGCTCACTGCCAGGCCACTCACAGGTGAGCATCTCTGTCCTCCGCAGAGACTTTGATCTCTGCCCTCCCATTTGAAGTACCAGCAGATGGGGTCTGAGGCCCAAAGGAGAATTCTTGGCCCTGCTACTCCTCTCAGCAAGAAAAATCCCCTTTCCACCAGTCTTCAAGATGCCTCAGGCATGGGTGCAAGGACTCCTGGCCAATGGCATGCTTACAAGGTCTCCTGGTGATAAGGGCATGGATGCAGAGTCTCTTGATGCCAAGGACATGGATTCAGAGTCTCTTGATGTCAAGGACATGGATACAGAGTCTCTTGATGCCAAGGGCATGAGTCCAGGGTCTCCTGATGCTAAAGGCATGGGTGCAGGGTCTCCTGATACCACAGACATTGGTGCAGGAACTCCTGATGCCAATGTCATGGGTGCAAGGTATCCTGGTGCCAAGGGCATGGGCGCAAGGTATCCTGGTGCCAAGGGCATGGGCGCAGTATCTCCTGTTACCAAGGGCACAGGTGCAACAATTCCTTCTTTCCCCATAACACTCACTGTAAAACTATCTCTGCTAATCTACGTCCACACATGTTTATAGTTCCATGAAGGAAACAGACACCCAGGGAGAAAGCTCAGATCTGGGTTGAGATTCTTGATCTGGCTGTGAGCAAATCCAGTCCAGAGTGGGGGGAGGATGTCCCTGTTGATGCAGGCCCAGGGGTGGGCTCCTGGCCAGATCTCATCTGCTCTGTTCTTCGTGCAGCATTTCACCTTAGAGGAAACTCACTGGCGGGCACCACTATCCCCACAGAGCTACATCACATGTATACACACACACACACACACACACACACACACACACACACACACACACATGGGGGCAGGGGGTAGGTGTACATATCTGTGTCTACAGCTCTTGATCAGCCCAAGTTCACTTTGAGTTATGCTTTCTTTACACCACCCCACAGTTAAACTGATTACCCAAAATGAAAACCCATCCACGCTGAATGTGCCCAGCCACACACAGCACTTCGGGTCCTCAGGAGAGCACCTGAGCCTCCTCCTGGGCCTCCTCCTGTCTCTTTCCCACACACACCTGTACCTGCTCTCCCAGGGCACCTGATGCGGTGCCACCCAGCTGCTTCCAGCATAGGGTCTTTGGCTCTGCATACTGCCATGCTTATTCATGTGCTATTTGCATATGCTCATTACATATTTATTTAGATAGCATTTGCATATTCTAATTACATGTGCATGAGCTCCTATTGCAGCACATTTACCTGTGTTGCTGTCAGTACCTGTTTTGTGGTACTGTGGACGGGCCCCAAGGTGGTGCTTATGCTGAGTGTTCTGTAGGAAAGAGGGGAAAGAGCTTTGTTCTGATGATGCACTATTAAAACAGCAGCAGACACTCTACCCCTAGCTAACTTAGGTTAATAGGGATTTATTTATGAAGACACTTTGGCTAAGTGTGATACCAGTCACCTGAGACCCTGTCCTACCTGATGGGACCTCAAAATAAGACTGAAACAAAACAGAATGAAAAAACAAGCAAACAAGACTGGTAGGGGACTGGCTAGTGAGCACTGGATTGCCACAAGCAAGGGCTTGGATTCCATCCACACTCCAGAGAGAGAGAGAAAGAGAGAGAGAGAACAGAAATACAGTGTAAACATGTAATAGATACATGTAAACACACAATCAGCATATGTAGATGTAATATATAAATATTATACATATGTTACAATCCATAGCCATGTGTGTATATCTGTAAATAAACATAGATCATTCAGTAAAATGGTTGCTGTGCAAGCGTGAAGGCCTGAGTTCGAGCCCCAGCACCCATATAAAATGCCAAGTGTGGTGAAATCTGTGATCCCATCTCTGGGAGGCAGAGATGGGAGGATTCCCAGGGCTCGCTGGCCAGCTAATCTAGCCTAATTAGAGAGTTCCTGCTTTAGTGAAAGATACTGTTACTCAAAGGGGAAAAAGACTGTGTCTTGAGAGATGATGTAACAGTTCAGAATGCTTGCTGTTCTTGCAGAGGACTGGAGTTCCCAGCACCCACGTCGGGTTCCCCACATCCTCCAGGAACTTCAGCAGCTCCCAGGTTTCCACATCCTCTTCTGGACTCCTTGGGCGCCTGTACTCACCTGTGCACATGCCTACACCCAGACACATGTGTGCACACGTAATTAAAAGCTCACCCAGATGTGCAGGTGGGAAAGGGAGCTTGTAGTGATATTTCATTTGTATTTTAATAATTAAAGCTTGCCTGAAGATCAGAGAGTCAAACAGCTGCCCTGGTCAGCCTTATAGACCAGGCAGTGGTGACACACACCTTTAATCCCAGTAGCCACACTACTTTGCCATAGAAACCGAGCAGTAGTGTGCATGCCTTTAGTCCCAGCCCTAAAGAGGAATATGAAACAGGAGGAGACAACTCTCAGTCAGTCTCATTCTGAGATTCCTGGAAGCAGGATCTCCATTTCAGACTGAGGAAGAGGTAAGAGCCAGGATGTTTTGCTTTCCTGACCTTCAGGTTGAACCCCAATACTAGTCTCTAGGATTTTATTAATTGTGCTTCAGGAGTTGGGTTTCAATTGACTTTGGGGATCTTTTCCATCATCATGGGTATTCTTTCTTGAGTGCACCCCAAATTTAGGTGGGGTTCCTTACAGGTTAGATGTCTTTGGGTTTGAAGTTACTTCCTTGAGCCTTCTGCACTGTGTTCAATGAAATCTTACAGGCCCACCTTGAGCTGACTATCTCTTCGCCCACGCTGGCCGTTTGGAAAACACTCGTCCACTAAGTTATGCAGATTTTCCATCGCAAGGCAGCAACATACCATGGGTGCTAGAGCAGATCTCATCCAGGGAGCCTGGGAGTTCTGGGGGTAAGCCAAGCAAAACTAGAGCACAAATAAGTTTTCTGACTTCTATTTTGGACTTAAAAACAAATTTAAAGCTTTGAGTGGCAGGCTTACTTAGTTGTTTATTTAATTCTTTGCTTCATTTTCCAAGGTGCTGGAGATTTAAACTAGAGCCTTGCCCCTGCTAGGCAAGCACCTGCACTGAGCTACACCCCTGATTCTTATTTAATATTTTGAAACTTAGTCTCATTATGTTGCCCAGGCTGGTCTCCCACCCTTCAGCTCAGGAATCCTGCCTCAGCTTCCAAAGTAGCTGGGGATGTTCTGCCTAGCTTCCTTTTACATTTTTTTAATCCTTTTAATTTCAATGTCTATGAAAGACCTGAGATAGGTGGAGATGAAGAGGGCTAGGGACTCCATTCCCAGCATGGAATTATCTTGCTGTTAATATGTCTGGTTAGCAAGACAGTTGTTAAAATCACACTGATACATTGTTTTATTTTAATTCTAACCTTACTTGGAAACCTTTTCATTTCTTTTTGCTTGTTTTAAGATGAAGTTATGTTTTGTAGCCCAGACTTGGTGTCCAGTTTGACATCCTCCTGTTTCCATCCCTGAGTACTGGGTTACAAACTTATACCATCATTCCTACCATTTAAATTTTTATTGCAATTTAACCAATGTGCATGTGTGAGAGCATGTGTGCATGTGTATGAGTACTTGTGTGCATGCATGTGTGTGTGTGTGTGTGTGCACGTGCCACACTGTATATGTAGAAGTCAGAGGATAACTTGCATGAGTCAATTCTTTCTGTCCATCACGTGGGGCCCAAGGATCAAACTCAGGTCTTCTGACTCAGACATCTTTACTGGTCCCCACCCTTCATTTTAGCTTAGCATCCATCCCTACCCAGGACACCATCTCCCAGGGTTCCTGGTGTCTCTAATCATTTCTCTCCCTTGTTTTTTGGTGACCTGGGCAGTTTGAGGGCATATTAATCTGCTATTTTATAAACCCAAGATTTCTCTAGATAACTTTCCTGTGATTAGGCCCAGAGAGTGGGCGTGGGGAAGGAGGTCCCCTAGCCTGCTCAGAGCACAGGCAGGTGACTTTCAGCAGCCCTGACAGTTGACCCTGGTCACCTGGCTCCAGTCCTCTCAGTGCACTTCTCTGGAAAGTCCCTCCACCATGTGCTTCCCCAAGAGCACTTCCTGTGCGCCGACATCTCCTCAGGGCTGAGCAGACAGCTCGACTCTGCTCCTCTCCGTGAGTCCTGGGAGAGGTTTGTGTTATTTAATGTTGTCTGTGAGGAAGACTTGACCTAATTCATTCTGCAGAAAATAGCAGTGAATATTCAGGTCTGGATAGCCATGGTTTAGCAGTCATTCTTTCTTAGAGAGCAATTGTCCTCAAACAGAGAGCTTTGTCTCATAGCTGCTCTCACCCAGCTTTCCCCCAGAAAAGTCGCTGTGGCGTGCCAGAGCAGCTAAGAGTCAGGCCTGGCTTCCAAGGGCTGTGGACAGATGAAGAATAGTGATCTGATGGACAAATCCTCTCTGTCGCATCAGTGGGTACGCTCTGGGGGACACTGCAACAGTTTTCTGCTGAGGACACTCGTGGAGGTGAAGGGTGTGATGGCAACAGTGGCCAGCACTGTTCCAAGGTCCCCAGCCACCAGAGCACAGCAGCCAACTCTGCTCACTGTGTGTTTGACACATCAGGATAAACTCTAATCCAGTGAAGAAGGCGGGTTCCACCTTAGTGTGGCCAAAAAGGAACTGGTCATTTGCAGGTCCCTTTCAGGATATTCAGGTCCCCTGGGGCTCACAGGGTAGGTACACTCTGATGACTACCACTGTAAAGTGAGAAACTTCCCTTCCTCCTTGTCCTCTGTCATAGGTACCCCCAGCCATCCAAGAAGGAAAAGAGACCCCCTGCAGCCAGTCTCCTCCTCTGTGATGACTATAGATCCTCTGCCATGGTGCCGCATGCCCGATGCCCTCCTGGACTAGAACAATGAGTGCGTTTGGAAGGGCATCCTGGGAGTTCCAGTACCATCTGCCCTGGGTCTAATTGAAATGCCTACTCATCCTTTTGTATTAATGGCTCTCTAGATTTTGAAACAATCTGCCTCGTTATTTATCAGTGTGTGTGTGTGTGTGCGCGTGTGTGTGTGTGTGCGCGCGCGCGTGCATACTCACCTGCATGCACATGCTCACACTGTGTAATTGTGTGTACATGCGAATGGGTACATGGAGGGTACAAGAATGCAGAGGCCAGAGATGGCCATTATGTGTTTTCCTGTGTCTTTTATTTTTTCCACACAGTCCCTTGCTGAACCTGGAGCTCAGTGATTCAGCTTGACAAGGTGTCATTAAGCGTCTGAGGCCTACATGTCTCCGTCCCTCACATCACCCCCCCCAACTGCTGCTACTGGGGTCCCAAACATCAGCCTCCAAGCCCAGCTTTTATGTGGGTGCAGGGGAATCCATGCCCAGGTCCTTCTCTTGCACAGCAAGTGCCTTCATCACTAAACCTCCCCAGGCCCACAGTTATTTACTTATAGGATATTACTTAAGCACCCTCGAGTGCTGGCTCTTGGGCCCCTTACCCCCTAAGACACCAGAACAACAGCCTTTCCAGACAAGCAAAGAATTAACCCTTTCTCTTGAGCATCATTTTTTTTTTACTTTAAGCCAGAGTTTAAGGATTAGCAGTTTGGGGCACCATTATTAATTACATTATTTCTAATTAAGGAAATTTCTAGGGTCAGGTTTCCCACTGAAGTTCCTAGGCAGTTTGCCCAAGAAGGGACTTCATTAAGAAGCAAGAAATACAGGAAAACGAGAAGAGTGCTCCAGGGGCAGCAGGGAGCCTGGGGAGCCTGGGAGCTGGGATTGCTTATTTTCTCTCTCAGCCTGAGTCCCTTCAGCCTCCCTGGATCCTAGTTACTGTGGATGGAGAGACTCAATCATAGCTCTCTGGTTCTGAAAGGAGAGGCATGCCCAGGAGGTGGAGGGGGAATCCCCCAGAGAAAGAGCTGCCCTGTGAGAGAGCAGAGGTTTGGCTGTGTGGTTCTTTCTGATGGGGATTATTCAGCTGCCAGAGGAGAAGCCGCAGCAGAGCGTGCACTGAACACAAGTCACACATGGCCTGTGTCCTGCTGGAAGCATGGATGCAGAGAGTCTTTGGGTCACTCCGTGGCTCATGCAGGACCCACTTTTCCTCCACCGTGGCTCTACCTTCTTCTTTAGGATGGAGATCAGCCCCTAGCCTGCCTTGTTTTCTGAGCTCCCAGCATCTTCTGCTCAAGCCTTGTTCAAGACAGAGGGGAGGCAGTCCATCCTCTTTCCCGTTCCTCCTCGGGAGGAGACAGCATCCTTTCTTACCACTGGCCAGAGTGGACACAGCATACTTGCTGCAAATCCAGCTGGCATCAATGGTGTCATTTTGGGTGGACCTGGCATCCAGTGGCCACCTTTCCTGGGTGTGGAGCAATTGAACAAGGTGGGGCATTGGAATAGAAGCCGTGAAAGGGTCACTGAAGGGAACTCCCCAGGGTCATTATTCGGATTAGGGTGAGATCCTCAGGCTAACAGTCCACATCAGAGTGACTGTTTGGGGTTGGTGGATAGTCAGGTTCCCCTGGGGCAAGCATCTCTTTGGACTCAACCTAAAAAACAGTGTCATCGAAAAGGCAAAGTGGCCCTGTCCTACCCAACATCCTTCTGACCCAGGTCTCAGCTCTCAACCTTCCCTGCTTGCCAAGAAGAGGAAGCAGCATGGTGGAGAAAATGAGGAATCTGCTCACAAGAACACAGACACGGGGCCTTCAGAGGGTTCCAGTCTGTTCCCCAAACCCCATGCTTAACCCTACAGTTTTTATCCTAAAAGGAACATACAAGGGCTCCGTTCTCAGGGTCACTCAGCGAAGCAAGAACAATGCTATATTTGAGGTTAAGCCCCTCGGCAGCTTATACCTGAACTTGGGCAGCAGACGGCCTTTAGCCTGGAAAATAAGAAATAAAATTCTCACCGTAAAGGAGAAAATTCTCATTTTGGAGATGTGGAAGGAAGAGTGTTCCCAGGTAGAGCTAGATGAGCCTAGGTGTCAGGAGAGAAGGATGGAGAATGGCGATGGGGACATGTGGGTCACTGAAACAGTGATGTGTCTGCCAGCTACCCAGACTGAGTGAAAACAGCATCTATTTGGGATCCGAATGCCTCTGAAGGCATCCCTGTCAAACATCTCAGAGGGTCTCAACTGACAATCCCTCCAACATACCTTTGACATAACCTGCCAAGGACTGGTGATATCACGTGACCAGCTGCACTCCAGTGATGCCACATGGGCACAATGAAGCAAGAATCCTCGGGGACACCCACTAGTCCACATCCGTGGTCTGACCCCTGGAAATGAGGCAGAACTTCTGAACTGCATCCAGTCAGTAGAACGTGGTGGCCCTATGTCCCAGCAGGCTGCCCTCATGGTGATTTTGTCTGGCCTTGAAGAAGCTGCTATGGCCAGCAGGGAGTGTCCAAGAGAGATAAGTATGTCTGGGACCCAGGCCCACTCCATCCAGATGCAAGGAACTGACTTTCATTAATCCAGAAAGGAAACCCCAACACCCCAGGTGAATGCAGCTTGGTGAAGCCCTGCACAGAAAGTGTGGCTGGGCAGCAATGAGGTGTGTCACTAGCTGCAGAATAATAGATGGTATTTTCAAGTAGGAAGGTGTCTATGGTAACATATGCTATGACAGAGACAGCTACGGCACCAGCAGCAGCCACAGGGACAGGCTGAGAAAATGTAGCTTCACCCCACGTGTGATCCTGAGACGAGCACCCACAGCCTTGCCCGAGAGCTTCAGGCTGAACCTAACAGCCTTCCTCAAGGCAGGTTCCCCCAGGGGACCTGGGTGAGCGGGCCAACCATGCCCAGATGCAATGACGAGAGCCAGCTGCTAAGCTGCTGGGTACAGCACAGGGAGGCTACAGGAGCAGACGGTGGAACACTGAGGGGGCTTCTGCCTTCGGGTGCAGCTGAATCCAGGTACATTTCTGGACGAAATACCTACACCTCAGTTAGTGCTCACTGGTTCCCTGAGGCTTGAGGGCACAGGAATCAGGTGCCCAGAGACAAGACGAGGCAGAGGAGCTGTGCCAACAGGAAATAGGCAGGAACTGCTGCCAGCCCCTACCCAAGGAAGAGCTCTTGTCATGGCCACCTCTCTTGGCTTGAGCAAGGACATGGGAGTTAGGAAACTCCAAGGGGTTCCCAGCTGATGTGTGGCTGAGGAAAAGTCCAATATATCCATCCTGTTTCTGAATCCTCTGTGTGTGGTTTCTAGGGGTGTCCTCCTGAGCAAGACTGTGCTGGAGGCAAGACTATAGCAGGCCTGGCACAGCCCCTGTCACTGAAGAGGAGTAGCTCAGAGGACTTCTGGGTTCCCGGCTCCCACCACATAGGCACCTGCATTTCACACACTGTGGAGCCTGTGAGGAGCTGGCCTCTGATGGTGAGTTTCTCTAGGGACCTATGTGTGTCCATTCTGCCCTCTTCTTCAGAAGCCTGGCAGACTAGTCCATCTGTGACACACCAAACACAATCCAGAATCTCAGCAAGCGCTGAAGCCATGGCAGCTTCTGTTAAAACTGCTTCCAAGTCTGGAAATCCACCACCCAGCCTGTAGCACCTCTTCCTTACCTGCTGGTGTTCATCGCTCATCACTGGAATTCTCTCAGAACCAGAGATAAAAACAGTGGTTTTCGAATAGAAGACCCGGATATCAATCCACACATCTTCGAACACCTGATATTTGATAAAGAAGCAAAAAATATCAAATGGAAAAAAGAAAGCATATTCAACAAGTGGTGCTGGCATAACTGGATATCAACATGTAGACAAATGAAAGTAGACCCCTATCTATCACCATGTACAAAACTCAGGTCCAAATGGATCAAAGACCTCAACATAAAGCCATCCACACTGAACCTTATAGAAGAGAAAGTGGGAAGTACTCTTGAACACACTGGCACAGGGAACCACTTCCTAAATAGAACCCCAGCAGCACAGACACTGAGAGAAACAATTAATAAATGGGACCTCCTGAAACTGAAAAGCTTCTGTAAAGCAAAGGACACGGTCAACAAGATAAAATGCCAGCCTACAGAATGGGAAAAGATCTTCACTAATCCCATATCAGACAGAGGTCTGATCTCCAAAATATACAAGGAACTCAAGAAATTGGACAACAAAAGAACACATAATCCAATAAAAAAAAATGGAGCACAGACCTAAACAGAGAACTCTCAACAGAGGAATCTAAAATGGCTGAAAGACACTTAAGGAAATGTTCA
>PVIU01006293.1:37537-91403 GCA_004026605.1 Ondatra zibethicus | reverse complement strand
GCTGCTACAACCCCTATGGATGTCAGTGTGGCGATTTCTCAGAAAATTAGGAAACAACCTTCCTCAAGACCCAGTAATACTACTTTTGGGTATATATCCAAAAGATGCTCAATCGTGCCACAAGGACATGTGCTCAACTATATTCATAGCAGCTTTATTTGTCATAGCCAGAAACTGGAAACAACCTAAATGCCCCTCGATCGAAGAACGGATAAAAAAAATGTGGTACATTTACACAATGGAGTACTACATAGCAGAAAAAAGTAACGACAGCCTAAATTTTGCAGGAAAATGGGATGGAACTAGAAAGCATTATTTTGAGTGAGGTAACCCAGACACAGAAAGACAATTATCACATCTACTCACTCATAAGTGGTTTTTAAACATAAGGCAAAGAAAACCATCTTACAAACCACAATCCCAAGAGAATTTAGACAACAATACAGACACTAAGAGAGACCTACATAGATATAATCTACATGGGAAGTAGAAAGTATAAAAAGACAAGATCTCCTGAATAAATTGGGAGCATGGGGACCTTGGGGGAGGGTTGAGGGAGGGAGGGGGTGGCAGGGAGGGGAGCAGAGAAAAATGTAAAGCTCAATAAATATCATGGGGGAAAAAATGGAAGGGAAAATGAAAAAAAAACAGTGGTTTTCTTAAAACTTTCCTCCTTCAGTCCCAGGTTCCCCACAGATGGATCTGTTTTCAGAACCAACTAGCAAGATTGGTCTACAGGTCACCTACCAAGAAATCACCAGACCTTGAATATGAAAAGACACCTTTGGGTACAAGGAACCTAAAATATTTTCAGATAGAGTGCAACCCTGGAGAACCGGCCCCAGCAAAACCCCACAACTTTCTGGGGCAGAACCCAAGGAGATACACTTCCCACCCTAGCCCCCTCTGTCTCCACCCCTCATGTTCCCCATTCCACCAGCCCCACCCGCCACCCACACTGGAAGAGGAAGACCTTGAGCAATATGCTAAGCAGTTGTTAAAACATCTGGAGGCACATGGAATCAAAGGAACCAGCAAGAGCATCTCCAAAATGCCCATCCACAGACCAAGTGAGCACCTGGTGTGTCTGCTGACATGCATATTTCTGGAAGAGCCGGCAACAGTTTCATGCTTTCTACATCCTTTTCTTCTTAAATTAGTGGGGAACATGACGCATTCCTACCTAGTTCTGGCATTGTGCTTGGATCCAAAAAATTACCCTTTAATGAGTAAATCTTTACAGGGAAGACATTTGCTATAGAATTAAAGTAATGCCCTCTATGTTTTCCTTGCTCGGGAACATGCATGGATTCCAAAATACTGTTTACCACACGGAAGATGGATTGTACAGCTTCCAGGGTGCTATGTGCTACCCCATATCTGTAGGTTTGTGTTTGTAGGTCTTAATGTTAGAAACTGGCTCAAGAAGAACAGGTCTCAACCAGTTTCAAAGCGTACACCCAAGCTACAGGAAGCTGACCTTGCTTTTACAACTCTGATTTTACATAGAACACCACCTGTAAACAGGAACGCTATCCCCTGAGAACTTTGGAAAGTTGGCTCCCATCTGAAAACAATGATTTGGCTCCATTTTCTGCATGATGTCTAATTAGTACCAGAGGAACCGTGAGCAAAATCCTCACGATCCTTTCCCTGGCTCCTGTGGAAGGATGAGAAGCTGTAACACAGGCTCTTGCGCTTTCCCATGGCTGCTCGGCATGACCTCTCATTAGCGCAGTTTCCGAAGGAACACTGTGCTCTTGGATGGGATGAGATGGGCCCTCTGCACACATATCTTGATAAAGGTTAAACTGCTGATGTGGAATTGCTCTGAAGAGGAATTTGCTTTCACGGACACAGAGACATAGATGCAGTATCGGGATTTGGATGGAGCTTTGAGAAGCAAACATAAATACTTTGTAAACAGAGGCAGCAGTGCCAGTCCCTGGCCAGCCTACCTCTCTTCTCCCAGGGTTTCCTCACCTGTGTGCGGCTGTCAATCCTGGCCAGAGTCCAGTCAGGGTGGGGATGTTTCCATGGGGCAGTGTCAGCAGCAACAGGCTTGCCTTTCACCAAGTTGTTGCCTTAATATATTAATACCACTCTCTGGAGAGATGGTTGATGGAGCGCAGGGTCTACGTAATGGGGAATACTTATAACTTCAGGAGTGCTTAGCTGCCCCAGGTCCTGCTATCTCTTGATTCATTTGTTAAACTTTGGTGACTAGGGCTGAAAACACAGCTGAGAAAGGCAGGTGCATAAATCACAACCAGCCCCCATTCATGTCAGATAAGAGACTGCATTTGAAGTAGGGCTGGGGACCTTGCACAGTGGCCGGCTGGTGGGCATGAGGACGCTTCTCTTTAGGGCACCATATCTGAGCACGCCAATCTTCTTCATTGTGATGAAAATTGCTGTGACAATAGTTACCGGTCAACTCTCCCGATTCCAGTGACTGGAACTGGATTCAAGTCAGTAGATTCATGCTGGGGGAAGCTTAGGCTTCTAATTCTCTCATCCAGCTAGATCTACCTTTAGGTTGGATGGGATCGAGGGGCTACAGAGATGGTTCAG
This sequence comes from Ondatra zibethicus, assembly GCA_004026605.1. Taxonomy (NCBI): domain Eukaryota; kingdom Metazoa; phylum Chordata; class Mammalia; order Rodentia; family Cricetidae; genus Ondatra; species Ondatra zibethicus. Next base: position 88,829 of record PVIU01006293.1, on the reverse strand, counting down.
CCTATCTCTATCTCCCCCATCCACGTGGTCACACAGTGAGAAGCTGGCAGAGGGACAGGACCTCCACCTCATCATGCAGAAGGAAGCACCCAGAGGAAAGGAAGGGGCAGACTCAGTAGTGTTCAACCAGGGCTCGCGCCTCTTGGACAATTTTGTTTCTGTGTAGGTTGGATGACGCTGTTGACATTGGCAGCTGGTGGGAGGAGAAGTGTTATGGCTGCTGGCTGGACGGCTTTGTACAGCTGATAGGTAGGTACACCCACTAGGTGGATTGGGGAGAAGACCCTGATTATCCAAATCTTAGTCCCAGAACCTGAGCTGGTTCACAACCGCACACAAAGCCTTGCTGGAAACAGTGAACTTGGAAGGCCCTTTCCTCTGTGTGACCCTGATCTGTGGGGTGGGGACCATCCTAAAAGCAGGGTCCAGCTCTGGAGAGTTGCCTCTGATGGAAGCTTCTTAGTGTCATTTTATCCTTGTCTCTTCCTTATCTATGTAGGAACCACATAAGCATGCACTAAGTCTTCTAGGTCAGGCCTTCCTGGGCCTTTGTGTTCTGAAATACATATTTTACTTTCAATTGCTTTCCCTTCAAGTGACCTTTATATTATAGTTAGGGCATGAAATTGATTTCTGATTGAATTATGTGTGTGGGTAGGTTATGTTATTTCATTTCAAGGTAACACGTGGATCCTTGATGGATCAATGTACCATGGGGCACTGGGGACAAAGGGGTAGGGGCGGACATCAGATGCCACAGAAGGGACGTGGCTGACTGAGCACATCAGCCCCCACACCTATTTCATGCAGCCGCAGGGCGCACTCAAGAAAAACCAAGAGCAGTGCATATAAAATCAAAGGTGAACTTTCAAATTAAAAGTAGGTGTGTAGTGAGTGTGCTCTGGAGAAGTGGTGCCAATAGGGTGTGTTTGTGTCTGTGTACAAAAGACTTTGCTGTAAGGAAATAGAAGGATTTTGGCCAGCCCTGCGATCTGCAATTGGCCAGCTGAAAGCCTGGAGGACGTGTGTGAGCTTCCATGCCAAATAGATCTGTTTAAGAGCAAGAGAAGCCAGGGTTCTGTTTAAGTCCGCATTGCGGTCAGCAATCCTTATTCGAGGGAAGTCCTTATCTGAGTTCTAATCAGGCCTTCACTGTTGAGCAGAGGCCCACTCTCTTTGGGGAGGATTGTCTGCTCTACTCTGCCACTCACTCAAATGACATCTCACCCAGAATCCTCTCACAGACATACCCAGAGTGACACTTGACCAACATCAAGTACCCCATGGCCCTGTCAATCAACACATGGAATTAACCATGGCAACACACAAAACTGAGGTCAGAGACGTGCAGATCAGGGAAGCTCTGGTTATCAATGCTCCGGCAGTTTCATGTGGTCCCCGCCACACTGCCAGGAACATGGCTCCTTATTAGGCTTTTCCTGAAATCTCTTATGCTTAGTGTCATAGATGTCCTGAGAGACAAGTTGACATTTTCTTAATGAAGTGACTTCCAGCCCGGCCTGTGCCTGTCAGGGGAGACGTACCTAGAATCACATCTGTTTCACCACAATGAGGGTGCTGCTACGAGTCGGGTGGCTCACCCCTGCACCATTAAGCTTTGGATGGGATAACCGCTTGTTAGGACTTTGTGGGTGCTTAGCTGTATGCCTGGTCTCGGCAGAAGGTGCTGGAAACAACCACAGTTTAGTTGCGGCAGCCAAACCACCCCTAGACACTGCCACACATCCTCCAGGGAGCAGACTGCTCCCACATCATTGATGGACAGAGGACGTGAAACGGCGTCCAGTTCCATTTTTTTTCATTCTCCTCTTTCTTCTGCCTCAGCCTGTAGATGATGCCTTTATGCTGCTTCAGCCTTTAGCGACAAGTGGCGATGCCCACAACGCCCCTGCCTGAGCCTCCCTTGAGCCCCACGGCCTACTGGTTTGTAAGCATCTTTGGGCAGAGGGGCATCCCCAAATCCCCACCGTGCTTCTCATCAGCAAGGATGGCAGCTGCCTCTCCTCTGGGGTCCAGGACTAGGCACGTGTGTGAGGAGGAAGAGGAGGAGGGCACACTACAGTGCACCAGCTAGGTACCGTGTCAAAGGAGAGGGCAACGCAGACAATTCCGGCTTGCAGAAGACGAAACAGCTCACCTTCGTAAACCTACCTAAGGGTGTTCAATAGAGCCACACATTCGACAGGAAAGATTTAAGACTCATGATTGAATTAGATCATATTAAAAGATTAATGTAAAATTAGATTTAAAAATAGCTTGAAAGGACTTTCACGTTCAAAGAAGATGAGCAGAGCTTTCAAAGCAGAATTTGTTCCAAGGTGCACTGTGAACTGTTTCTTCCTGGGTACCAGATTTGTCTGGGAAAAAAAAAGAAAGAAAGAAAGAAGTCATCCTCAGGACGTGCCGCGGGGTGCAGAGGATAGTCCTATGACAAATGAGACAAGAGACAGTGGGACAGGCCACCAAAGGCTACAGGACCTGGTCTGGGTGTTTTCTAGTTTCTCTTCCGTGGGGCAAAGTCACTTGCATGTGGCCGATGTGTGAGACTCTTGAGGCAGACAGGCATGGGGAAATTCTAGCCCTCTAGGGCTCCACTTGGTCTGAGCGACACACACTGCCCTCTCTAACAATAACCTAGGGTCTCCATCCCCATCAAGCTGCTCACCCCGCCGCTCACACGCATCTCCAAGGAGGATTGCCACTCCTCCCTAGAAATCCTTCAGCAAGGCCCCATTTCCATGTAAACATGTCCCGGAACATATCTGGAAACTAGAGGCAGGGGGACCACACAGTATTAACTGGTTTTATGCGTAGCAGCTCATCTTGGTTGTTGTCAACTTGCACCTCAATTAAGGAATTGCCTTTGTGAGACTGTGTTCATATCAGTGGACCATTTCTTGATTGCTAATTGGTGTAGCAGGGCCCAACCCAATGTGGGCGGTAGCACCCTGGGCAGGCGGGACCGGGCGATACTGGAGAGGTAGCGGATGCAAGCTTAAGAGCAAGGCACTAGGCAGGGTTCCTCCACGGTCTCTGCCTCAGTTCCTGCCTTGAGTTCCTGGAACTTTTTTTTAAAATCATAAATGTAAGCTGCGCTCAACACTTTCTTTCCATGTTGTTCTTGTTTCTGTCACGATGTTTATCATAGCAAAAGAAAACAAATGAGGAGCAGACGGTGGTGGCGACACCTTTAACCCCAGCGCTTGGGAGTCAGAAGCAGGCGGATCTCTGAGCTCGAGGCCAGCCTGGTCTATGGCTGAGTTCCAGAACAGCAGGCTTATACAGAATAAAAAAAACTGTCAATAAAAAAACAAAAAACAAAACAAAATAAAAAAAGAGAAATAAAAAAGAAAGGAAGGAAGGAAGGAAGGAATAAAACAGGCACATTCAGTGAGCAAACTCAGTCCTCTGAGTGTTAAGGGGAAATGCTGTCCCCATCCACCCTTCTCCCATCTTATGCCTACACACGACTGGGTGTGCACATGATTAAAACTGGATGCATCCTCAGAAAGGACAGCGAGTGAAAGCTTACATAACCCTAGCCTGTCAATCAACGCAGAAATCCATCCCACTGTCCTCTCAGCCCCAGCTCTTCCTGCTAGACCCATAACCAAGACCTTCAAGCTCTCTAGCTCAGCTCAGCGGCTGCCCCTTTGCATTCTTGGCCCTTCCCTGACCTGTGAACTGGCTTTACTTCTGGGAATGGTCCCTTTGCTGTTTCATGGGCTGTGCATATTCCTTCAGTTCCTTGAAGAAGAAGCCAAGCTTCGGAAACACCTGGTCCAGGCAGAGTGCTCAGAAGTCCTGCCTAAGTGCTCTCTGTGAGCCAGACTCCAATCAGCACTCAGGGGAGGGTCAGCAAGGCTCCCACTACTGTCCTAAAGAGACATGGGTACGGAGCAGTTCGAACTCTGGACTCCAGCTTAGCCACTGCCCCAAACCCTGTCTACACCTCCCCTCCTCACACCGCCTTGACATTACTTTGAAGACGTATGTCTGGCTTAGTGTTTCTGTCTCCTTGACATGTGCTTCAGTTATCTGGGAAGAGAGTCTTTCTGTGAGGAATTGTCTCTATTAGATTGGTCTATAGGCAAGTCTATAGGATTTTTTTAATTAGTAATTGATGTGGAAGGACCCCTGGGCTAGTGGTCTCCTTTTTTTAAAAAGAAGGCTGATCAAGTCATGGGGTGCAAGCCAACAAGAAGTACTCCTCCATGGTCTCACTTCGGTTGCTGTCTCAGGGTTCCTTCCTTGAGCTCTTGCCCCAACTTCTCTCAATGATGAGTTTTAAGCTGAAAGATAAAACAAACCCTTTCCTCCCCAAGCTGCTTTTGGTCATGGAATTCATCATAGCAATAGAAACCTTAACTAAAACAAACCTAAGACTAGGAGGCTCACACTCCTATAAGAGGAATGTAGTCCACACCTCTACTCTGACCCAGAGTGACTCTGCCGTCTCCCTGCCGGCTCTAAGACTCTAGAGTCCTACCCACACTGCACCTGTCTTAGGTTTTCAGTCGGGCCACACCTGGACTGCGCAACACTTGCTTGAAGCGAGCAGCGGCTCCGCGTGAGACCCAAGAGTAAGTAAACCTAACATAAATACACACAGAGAGGAACTGACAATGGGAAGAGTCAAAACCAGAGGAAGTCAGCAATAGAGAATATTGAAAAAGCACAATCAGTGTTTCAAAAGACTTCACAAAATTAAACCAGCTACAGATAAAGATGAAACGATATTAAAAAGTGCCGGCCTCAGGAACGCAGGAGGGGCCTTTGCAGAGACACTGTGGCTACGCAGAGATAAGGGAGTTAGCAAAGAATTCATGCCAGTCAGTTTTCAATATAGAGGAACAAAAAGTCTTAGAAATATTTAACTTCCCCAAACTTGCACAAGGAGAAACATAAACATGGGCAAAGAGGCTTGCCATCCCCTCACCTTTGTGGAAATTTCCACCACTTTATGGAAATTAAATGCTAGCAAGTGCCCCACAAACAAAACTCAGGCACTCCCACTCCTTCCCAGCAGGGCATCTCTCACATCAGGGGTTGGAGCGTCACCCCCAGAGAGGAAATGTCCAACAGAAAGGACTTAGTTTGCTCACAGTTCCAGAAGGTTCTGCCCAGTATTTCTGAGGACTAAGCACTTGGGCTCATCACGGTACAGCTAGGGAGGGGGATGTGGGCATCATGTGGCACAGATTTGGGGGAAGGCAGCATATGGAAGTGGGTGGGGTGGCCTTCATTTCTCAGCAGATGGGAATCGGAGAGAAGAGGGGACTGGGAGCTACTTTAACCTTCAACGGCATACCTTAGTGATCCACTTCTTTCCGCTGGGCCCAGCTCCAGAATTTCCCACAGCTTCTCAAAGTAAGACCACCAGCTGGGGACCAAGACTTCAGAGCATGAGGCCATGAGGGACTTTAACATTGAAACCGTGGAATTTGGAGGTGCTGCCAACACTCTCCCATCATCAGGACGTGATCAGTGTCAGGACTCAAGGTGTCCAAGTGTCAAGTTCCTGCTTAGTAGCCTCAATGGACCAACTTTAGGATCAAATGTTGCAGAATGTTATTCTAATTATGGGGTTCCTGGGAAGTTCCATGCAGAGATCTTCTGGAAGGTTCTTTAGAATTTAACACGAGTAGAGTAAAAAGGCAATAGAGTCTGAGGAAAGAGGCACCCTACAACTCTGTAGGGTTCACACAACCACCCTGCACCCCAACAAGGAGGCCCCACACTGCTGGGCCAGTTGGCTGTGCTGCCTAAGGATGGAGCCTTAGCTTTGGCTAAGATGGTTCTCTCCAGGAGGAACTAAGCTAAACCCCATGGGTTGTAACTGCACCACACACCCTAAGGATTGTTACTTCTATTCTGATCTGAGAGAGACAGGGTCATGCCTTGGCCTCTGCTACCATCAGCATGCAGAAATCACCCACATTTCTAGACCACATCAGTAAGCCCTGGGTTACAAAGCATTCAAAATGCCATCAGTGAACATTACACACTGGGGTGTAAATCTAAACAAATGGATGAGATTTTCTGTTTTCCAAACTAGAGAACACTGCAGAGGAAAACCCCAGGAGGCCCAGGGAAACGGGGAAGCAAACCACATGCTTGGAGGTTCTCCAGGTTTCTATGCTGATGGCTTCCCCCCGAAGCCATGCACCACCCGTGAGGTCCCCTTAAAAACTCCAGTGTGCTTCTTTGTAAGTCAATAGCAATGAACATGGGCCCGTTCACTTGAGTGGACCCAAGCCTATTCTCTATTTCTGTGATAGCTGTGACAGAAACAGCTTAAGAAAAGAAGGGTTTCTCTTGGCTCACAGTTCAAGGGCACAGTCCATCCTGGTGGTACGAGACAGCTGGTCACGCTGCATCCCAGGCAAGGAGACAGAGAGAGAGGAATGCTGATGTCCATCTCACTGTCTCCTTCTTATTCAGTCGGGGACATGAGCAACATCACGATCATCTCCATCATCATCAGCTTTAGCATCATCAGCATCACCATAATCATCATGAGCAGCGGCAGCGGCAGGACCAGGCTGTGTGAGGACTCAGCATGAGCCCCTGTGCCCTTACTGCAGAGTGACCCACATGGGCTGATGCTATGGTGACACTGGAGTCCCTCTGCTGCAGTAAGGCTCCACAGACGCTGTCTGTCTGTCTGTTTCACCACTCTGGTGGGGCTGTGCTCACACTAGCCCCTTACTGGTCCATCCCAGTGTAACTAGTACCAGACCTGTGGTTGGGACACCAAAGCCCTTTGTTTCAGATAGGAGGCTCCTGGGACTTCCCAGAAGAAAATCCTCTAGAGAAGACAAATGGAACTCTCAGACTACCTTCTGCTCCAGATTAAGGCCAGTTGCTGGCCTTGGGGTGAATCTGGCCACCAATGAAATCAACTGAGATGAGACAGAGTTGAGAGGCAGGGCACCTCACACCCCTGGGCCAAGTACTGGGGGATAGTTAGGCATGGATTTTTCTATGAAGTAATCTCATTTATCCTCTTTCTCCCCTAGTACCAGGTCTTGCTGCCTCAGAGCCCTGTCTGGTTCCATCGTGGGGGAACAGTGACTTCCTGGCCCTGCCATCCCCAGGTTTGTGTTAAATAGTGTCAAAATACTGACTTGCCAACTCTCTGCCTTGGACGGGGAAGACATGAGCACCGGTAGTCTGGACGCTTCCTAATATGAAGCAGTAATAGAGAGGTAGTCCCGAGAACGAGGAGGGACAGACAAGCTGTACCTAGCTACTGTTTGCTCTGCTGTATCACAGGAAGCAGATCCAGCCACCAGGGAGGCCTTGTGGAGACAGCTGCGTGCTTCCTCCCACCGAATGAGGTTTGACTGCTCTCTTACTTTGGATGGCCATCTGGGAGGCAGCCACGCGGCGTGGTTGAGCTGCATCCTGCCAGAAACCAAGTGCTTCCATTCCTTTTTAGAGGCTTGAAGGCTGAGCCCACAGAACCCACAAGCAGCCAGTGCAGCTTCTCCTGGTGGCACAGCCTGCGGGACTGACACTTCCGAAGCTCATCTTGACAGGAGCGAAGCATGAAAACCCAAGAAGCGAGCATCCTCCTTGTTCCCATCTGCAGTTTCTCTACCCGCCCCGCTGCCAGGATGTCTCAGCTAGGTCTCTCCAGCTTTCTCCTTCCTGGGAAGTGTCATAGAGACACCATGCAGAAGGAGCGCTATGTTTTCTTCATTTTTTTTTTTGAGAACAGTCACTGAATCTTGTTGGTGAACTGCCAAAAGCTACCATGCCTCGTTTTTAATGAGAGAGGCTCTCCCCACAAGACAAAACAGGGTCACTGGGATTTCTTTAAACAGTTGTATCTACATTTTGCATCTCGAAACACTCACCCATGCCAAGATTAGCACTGGAAGATTGTCATTAACCCCTCTGTGCTCTATGCCATCAGAACATGGATCTCCTGTTGCTTCTCAGAAGATGAGAGAAGCTGGGGTGAGGGCCAGCAGAAGCCTCCCAAAAAGGCTGCCTCCAAGGCTCTTCCCATGAGAATTAGAGCTAGGATATTGCCAGGTTCTACTCAGAGACTCCCAAGTTTTGAGTGACTCTGTCTAGTGGACACTGGCTGACGGTCTCACAGGCCAACACGGGTTGGATCTATAATGAAGAGACCCAGGGATGTGTCTGCCTGGTCAGAGAGGCCCTCCCCACCGCTCCCTCTCAATGCCCGGCCCCTGAAAGACAAGGCCCCACCCCCGGCATGACCTATGCCTTCCCTATGCTTTGGCACTCAGCAAACCTTCCTGTGGCCACTCCTGCCTAGTGCATGGTGTTTCTCCGTAATTCTCTGAAACCTAAGCAGATGAAGCTACCCACTTCCAAAAGCTCTCTGCAGAGTCCAGGATGTGTGTTCCCGACTGAGGAATGGCATCACTGTGATCTCGACTTCTTACCTGCAAAACCAGGGATAAGAGAAGCCACCTCTGTGAGTTACTGCAATCACAATTATCTATGATCCTGCACATCCTGGCAGGGAGATGGTCCCAGAGCACATCAGCTTTCTTTTTTGATTAACGGTCTGGCATGTGTGCCTTGTGAATTTGGAACCTACCTCTTCAGAGATGTTTCTTCTTTCCAGCACTGGAGCCCTAGGGCAGTTATGGCCCAGGATCTATGGCTGCAGCGGAGTCAGGCGGGGCCCCTAAGATCTGGGGACTGCAGCCAGGCCATTCTACCATCCTGAACATCACTGTGTCACAAATGTAACTTAATCCCATGCGGCATGGTTTCATCTTGATCTTCTAACACACGAATCTCATTTCCAAATTGAAGGTGAGCTCTTGGGGTTTATGGAAGCAGGGAATTCCACTCTGGTTGTTTTCCTGTCCACAGCTGGAGTTTTGACATCTCACAAGGATGATGAAATGTCTGGTGACACATGTCACAGTTGTGACTACTGAACACCACCGTCTGTATCAGAGACCAGAGGCACGAGGAAGGGCTTCCATCTCGAGGTAATGTCGAGGCTCGTATTTCCCCAGCTGGCTGACAGCTGTGCCTGTGTCATGGCCAGAGAGGGATTTTCCCTGTTACCCGGTAGGGCTTGTGGAAAGAGAAGAAGAAATAGAAACTAGACAGAAGTGAAAAAGGCCACTGTAAGGGAAGCACCTGCTTGCCATGGAGTCAGCAGAAGGAGGGGGGAAGCCCAGGGTGGGGTGAGGGTGCAGCAGGAGCACCCATGCCCTGTGTTAGTACCCACATCCAAGTGGCAAAATGAATAAATAAATGACAGGAACAATTGACAGAGGAAACAGTGACTTTGGCGCCTGGTTTCAGAGCATTTGGGCCCATCACAGTGGGAAAGACATGGTGAGAGGCTTGGTCAGCTGCGATGAGAGCCGGTGGCAGAGGTTGTTCACTGTGGCAGATTGCAGACAGCAAGCTGGAACCAAGGGAGGGTGTAACCTTCAAACGCCTCCCCATAGCAATCCGCTTCCACCATGGAGACCCCATCTCCTGAAGGTTCCACAGCCTCTCAAACAAGCACACCTTCCTGGGAACCAAGTGGCTAACCAAGCCTGCATGAGACAGTTCATATTCAAACCATAATATTTCCCACATTTATCTAGGCAGCTCATCTATTGCCCAAAAGTTCATAGACACTGTCTTTTATCCCCTACTAATGTTCATCATTGCATCCATCGATTGATTGATCCATGCATCCATCCATTTACCCATCCATCATCCATCCATCCATCCATCCATCTATCCATCATCAATCCATTATCCATTGATTCATCCATCCATCCATTCATCATCCATCATCCATCCATCCATCATCCGTTCATCAATTCATTCATCCATCCATCCATCTATCCATCATCCACCCATTATTCATTGATTCATCCATTCATCCATCATCCATTCATCAATTCATCCACCCATTCATCCATCATCCACCCATCTATCTCTCCATCCATCCATCCATCTCTCCATCCATCCATCTGTCCATCCATCCATCCATCTCTCCATCCATCCATCCATCATCCATCTATCCATTCATCCATCATTCATCCATCATCCATCCACCCATCCATCCATCCTTCATCTATCATCCATCTATCCATCCATCATTCATCCATCATCCATCCATCCATCTCTCATCCATCCATCATCCATCCATCCATCTCTCCATCCATCCATCATCCATCCATCCATCTCTCCATCCATCCATCCATCCATCCATCTCTCCATCCATCCATCCATCATCCGTCCATCCATACATCATCCATCTATCCATCCATCCATCATTCATCCATCATCCATCCATCCATCTCTCCATCCATCTCTCCATCCATCCATCATCCACCCATCCATCTCTCCATCCATCCATCCATCATCCGTCCATCCATACATCATCCATCTATCCATCCATCATTCATCCATCATCCATCCATCCATCTCTCCATCCATCCATCCATCCATCTCTCCATCCATCCATCCATCCATCATTCATCCATCATCTATCTACCCATCATTCATCCATCATCTACCTATCTATAATCCATCCACCTATGTGATCAATACAAACGTAGTTGAAGGTGGCTTCTCTATTCTCCTCTATAGTGAGGCACTGACATAAGGAGAAAATCACACAGACTCAAGTCCTGTGAGATGGGACAGATGGAGACAGAATAGACAGCAACCATAACAAGAGCTACTGAGTATCAGGGCGTGCAGAACCAAGATAGCAACAGTAAAGCCTAAGGAAGTCATTGGGGCCTCCTGGAGAAAGTGGCCTCTGTTCTAAGATACAGTCAGTGGTGTCCTGGGAATTTATTCCCTGCTCAAAATAGCAGGTAAGATGGCTAACAGAGGCAGCTGTGATGGTATACACACCCCTCTAAGCCAGCAGCACACCTCTTTCTGTTTCTCCTTGACTTCTGCTGCCTTGTCAGCCTTCCCAGGACGTTCCTCCTAGACTCTGTCGTCCCAGCTCACAGTCTTGCAGGGATGAGCTCAGCGGGCAGCGTCAGCACACATGTGGATGTCTGTGAACACCAAGTTTGCATATTGTGTTGGTGTGTGCTGCGGTTTGGACAGGCCTTCAGTGTGCCTTGCAAGACTTCACACACCGGAGTTTAACCTTCAGTGTGGAAACCCTGTGAAGTAGTGGAGCCTATAAGTGCAGAGACTAAGAGTAAGGAGGTTAGGTTATCAGGAATGGCCCTCACTGCCACTGACACAGACTCCACAGTACCTGATGCTGCCTGGTGGTCTCTGGAGAGCAGACTGATAGCTGAGAACACACCTTGCCCTCCTCACTCCTCAACTTCCTGTTCACCATTCTTGCTCCACGCACTGCCACCATGATGCTGCCCATAGGAGTCTTGGGGCTGCCAAACCTGGACTTCCAGGTCCCATGCTAGGTTCAAAACCCTTCTTTCTCATATATTACCTAAAAGATGATCCTATGGACACCAATCCTACCCTGACGGGAAGCAGAAAAGACTAGGGGTGGGGGAAGGCCTCAGAAGAGATGCCTGTCTGTTAGCCTGCTCCTAGAGGCTTTTATCTCAAAAATGCAGTGTTTCTGCAAGAAGCTACACATTTTCACATCTATTAAATTGCTTTGCATGAAAGTGTACTTTCCCAGTGCCATGGCAACCTTGCTTCTTAATCTGATTTAAATTTTTTACCTAGTGCTACGAGAGCTAATGTCACACTCTCTGAAGTCAGTGGCTGTGCCAGGCACATGGAGAACAGTTTCCAGAAAAGCTGATAATCATCTCAGGCTAAGAGCCCCCAGCCCACTTCCACGGGGAAAGAGGAATAGGCACTTCAACCACGACTCAGCTGAGTGGCTGATCCGTTTCCCCACCTGCGGGGCAGAAATGACACTAGTCTTGCTTCTCGGGGGTGTTGCTCTTTAGACTCACACTCACCTTCTAAGCCTTACACATTTTTAATTATTATCATTGGGAGTGTGGGGACATGTGTGCTAAGGCACATACACACTAGCCAGAGGACAACTTCGCTGAGTCAGCTCTCTACCCTTTTTGTGTGGGTTCTGGGGATCAAACTCATGCTTCCAGGCTTCTGCCACAGCACCTTTACCTACTGAGCCACCTGAACAGCCCTGGGTGATGCTTCGAAGGCATCTCGCTTCTCTTCGGAGAGTAAAGAAGTCCAAGTTGATGTCAGAACTCACTGCCAATCCTGTATAACCCACGTTTGACTGGTCACAAGGCATGCTGTGTGATTTCCTTGTTTGGAATTTGCATCAGTAGCAGTCCACAGGACTGAGCATCTGAGAACACCTCAGCCTTCAGCTCCAGAAGAAAATTTAGAACCTCTGGGTATCAGAGAAGCAGGTTCTGTCCTGAAAGTCTCTATTTCCTAAACTCAGTGAGGGAGGGTTCATTTGGTCCTCATATTTCTCCTCAGGCTGGCACAGTGGCTCAGTTCTCACTGGGAGACTGTGCCTCCTAATGAATCTAACTGATGCTTCCCCATATTACAGGTCCTGAAGAGGACAAGGTGCAACTGGAAATCCAAGAGTGTTCTCTTTCGACCCACTGATGAACCATCACTTCCTCACCTCCAAGAACATCTAGAAGGAGGAAGGCAGTGCCCACTCGCTTGTGTGAAGAATGCAGCACCCACTCACTGGTGTGAAGAATGCAGTGCCCACTCGCTAGTGTGAAGAATGCAGTGTCCACTCGCTGGTGTGAAGAATGCAGTGTCCACTCGCTGGCGTGAAGAATGCAGTGCTCACTCACTGTTGTGAAGGATGCAGTGCCCACTCATTAGTGTGAAGGACACAGTGCCCACTTGCTGGTGTGAAGGATGCAATGTCCACTCCCTGGTGTGAAGGATGCAGTGCACGCTCACTGGTGTGAAGGACACAATGTCCACTCCCTGGTGTGAAGGATGCAGTGTCCACTCGTTAGTGTGAAGGACACAGTGCCCACTCGTTAGTGTGAAGGACACAGTGCCCACTCACTGGTGTGAAGGACACAGTATCTACTTGCTGGTGTGAAGGATGCAGTGTCCACTCACTGGTATGAGGGACACACTGTCCACTCACTGGTGTGAAGGACACAGTGTCACTACAAACCCATGCATATGTAGCCCTGCTTCTTTGCTTGCTTCTAGGGTACCCTCTTAGCATGAAGCTCCTATGGCTTTGGTACACACAGACCCCATTGCAGAATCAGGGCTGCAAAGGGAAGGTGCCTGTAGCAGGTCCCCTGAATCCCTGTTTCCTCCCCCATACAGAACTCTGAAAAGATCTCTAAGAATGGAAAGAAAACAAGAAGTAATTTAAAAAAACAACAACAAAAAAGAGAAGTAATTTGAATATTTCAGTATTGTGGGGGTGGGTGGGTTCAAAATACCTGTATGAGTACACGTACGGAGGTCAAAGTCAAGTATTTTTTTGATCATTCTCCATCTTAATATTTTGGGAGGGGTTGGTTATTTTTTTCATTTTAAAATGTTTATTTGTTTTACATACACACTTTGCCCTCCCTCCTCTCCTCCCACTCCCTTCCCACCTCAGAAAGGGTAAGGCCTCCCATGAGGAGTTAAAAAAAACCTGGCATATCAACTTGAAGCAGACCAAACTCCTCCCTGCTACATGAAAGCTGAGTAAGGCATCCCACCTCAGAGACAGATCCTGGTCCCACTGCTAGGGACCCCACAAACAGACCACTCCACACAACTGTCACCCACATGCAGAGGGCCTAGGTTGGTCCCATGCAGACTGCCCAGCTGTCAGTCTAGAGTCCATTAAACTCCCACAAGCTCAGGCCAACTGCCTCTGTAGGCTTCCCCATCATGATCTTGACCCCCCCCTTGCTCACATAATTCCTCCTCCCTGTCTTTGACTGAACTCCTTGAGCTAAGCCCAGTGCTTGGCTATGGATCTCAGCACCTGCTCATGTCAGTTGTTGAATTAAGGTTCGATGATGACAATTAGGGTAGTCATCAATCTGATTACAGGGGAAGGCCAATTCAGGCTCCCTCTCCACTATTGCTAGGAGTCTTAGCTAGGGGCATCCTGTGGCCTCCTGGAAATTTCCCTGGAACCAGGTTTCTCCCTAATCTCATATTGCTCTCCCTCTCCATCCTTCCTCCAGCTCAACAAAACTAGTCCAGTCCCTCATGTTTCCATCCCCTGATTCCTTCAACTCTACACCCCCATCAACAGTTTACCCAGGAGATCTCATCTATTTCCCCTTCCCAGGGCGATTCACACATCCCTCTTAGGGTCCTCCTTGTTACCTAGCTTCTCTTCTCTGGTGCTGTGGATTGTAGCCTGATTATCCTTTGCTTTGCATCTAATATGTGTTGCAAGGAGAGGGCTGCTTGTTCATCCCGCCCCCCCAGCTAGCTTAGCCCCAAAATAACAACACAGAAACTGTATTAATTAAATTACTGCTTGGCCCATTAGCTCTAGCCTCTTATTGGCTAACTCTCATATCTTGATTTAACCCATTTTTCTTAATCTTTGTATACTGCCACATGGCAGTGGCTTACCAACAAGATTTTAACCAGCGACCGTCTCAGGCAGAGGATCTATAGTGTCTCTCTGACTCTGCTTTCTTTCTCCCAGAATTTAGTTCCATCTTTCTTGCCTACCAAAGTTTTGCCATATCAACAGGCCCAAAGCAGTTTCTTTATTCATTAATGGTAATTACAGCACACAGAAGGGACTCCCATATCAAATATGCACTGAGTGAGTTCATACCATGTTCATCTTTCTTGGTTTGAGATATCTCACTCAGGATTTTTTTTTTTTAAGTTCCATACATTTGCCTGCAAATTTCATGTTGTCATTATTTTTGTCACTGAGTAGTAAGTACTCCATTTTGTAAATGTACCACATTTCTTTATCCATTCTTCAATTGAGGGACATCTAGGTTGTTTCCAGGTTTTGGCTGATACAAATAATGCTGCTATGAACAAAGCTGAGTGGGTGTCCTTGTAGCATGATTGAACATCCTTTGGGTATCACTGGATTTTGAGATACATTGATTCCCAATTTTCTGAGAAACTGCCATACTGATTTCCAAAGTTACTGTACAAGCTTGCACTCCCACCAACAATGCAGGAGTGTTACTCCACATCCTCTCCAATGTAAGTTGTCACCAGTGTGCTTGTTCTTAGCCATTCTGACAGGTGTAAGATGGTATCTCAGAGTAATTTTTGTTTTCATTTTCCTGATAACTAAGGATGCTGAGCAATTCCTTAAATGTCTTTTATCCATTTGAGATTCTTCTATTGAGAATTCTCTGTTTTGATCTGTACCCCCTTTTTTAATTGGATTATTTTGTATTTTGATGTCTACCTTCTTGAGTTCTTTATATATTTTGAAGATCAGTACTTTGTCAGATGTGGATTTGGTTAAGATCTTTTTCCGTTCTGTAGGCTGCTGTTTTGTCTTATTTACCATGCCCTCTACCTTGCAGAAGTTTTTCAGTTTCAGGAAGTCCCACTTATTAATTGTTGCTACTGGGGTTACATTTAGGAAGTTGTGTCCTGTTCCAATGTGTTCAAGGCTACTTCCCACTTTCTCTTCTATCCGGTTCAGTGTACCTGGATTTATGTTGCAGTCTTTGACCCACTTGGACTTGAGTTTTGTTCTTTTCAATAGATATGAATCTATTTGAATTCTTCTACATGTTGGTATCTAGTTATGCCAGCACCATTTGTTGAAGATGCTTTCTTTTTCCATTGTACAAAACCAGGTATCCATATGTTTTCAATTTGATTCCATTGACCCACATGTCTGTTTATACGCCAATACAAAGTTCTTTTTATTACTATAGCTCTATAGTAGAGCTTGAAGTCAGGGATGGTGATGCCTCTGGAATTTCCTTTATAATAAATTGTTTTGGCTATCCTGGGTTTTTTTCTTTTTCATTTGATGTTGAGTATTGTTCTTTCAAGATCTTTGAAGAATTGTGTTGGGATTTTGATGGGAGATTGCATTGTATCTGTAGACTGCTTTTGGTAGAATTGCTATTTTTGCTATGTTAATCCTACCTATTTAAAAGCATGGGAGAACTTTCTGTTTTCTGATATCTCCTTCAATTTCTGTCTTCAAAGACTTAAAGTTGTTACCATATAGATCTTTCATTTGTTTGTTAGAGTTACTCCCAAGATATTTTATATTATTTGTGACTATTGTAAAGGGTGATGTTTCTCTGAATTCTTTCACAGTTTATCATTTGCACATAGGAAGGCTACTGATTTTTTTTAAAGATAATCCTGTATATTACTGTCATATTACTGAAGGTGTTTATGAGTTGAAGGAGTTCCCTGGTAGAATTTTAGGTGTCACTTATGTATACCATCAGAAAATAGTGAAAGTTTGACTTCTTCCTTTCCAATTTGTATCACCTTGGTCCCCCTTTGTTGTTTTATTGTTCACACTAGAACTTCGAGTATTATATTGAATACATACGGAGAGGGTAGACAGCTTTGCCTTTTTCCTAATTTTAGTGGAATTGCTTTGAGTTACTCTCCATTTAGTTTGATGTTGGCTGTTGGCTTGCTGTATATTGCTTTTATTATGTTTAAGAATGTTCCTTATATTCCTCCAAGATCTCTCCAAGACCTTTATCATGAAGGAGTGTTGGATTTTGTCAAAGGCTTTTTCAGCATCTAATGAGATGACCATGAAGTTTTTTTTTTCTTTCAGTTTGTTTATATAGTGGATTACATTGGCAGATTTTCATATGTTGAACCATTTCTGCATCTCTGGGATGAAGCCTACTTGATCCTGGTAGATGATTTTTTTGATGTATTCTTGGATTCAGTTTGCCGGTATTTTATTGAATATATTTGCATCGTGTTCATGAGGGAGATCTGTCTGTGACTCCATCTCATGTTTTAAGGCAGGGTCTCTCACTGAGCCTGGGGCTCCTCCTGCCTCTGCCTCCCCAGCACTGGGGTAGCAGACACGTACCATCATGCCTGCCCTTTGCTTGGGGGTTGAGGAGCTCTGGTCCCCATGCTTGCACAAGTGTTTTACCAATATTGACTGGGCCATCCCCAAAGCCTTGTGAAATTCCTCTCTGTGTGCTGTGAATATGTTTTATTACCATTGGTTAATAAGGAAACTGCTTTGGGCCTATGGCAGCACAGAATAGAGCAAGGTGGGAATTCCAAGCAGAGATAGAGAAGAAAAAAAGGTGAAGTCAGAAAGAAGCCAGGTAGCTGCCGAAGGAGACAGACGCCCTGGAACCTTACTGGTGAACCATGAGCTTTATGGTAAAATACAAAATAATAGAAATGGGTTAGTTTTAGATGTAAGAGTTAGCTAGAAATGTGCATGAGCTAATTGGCCAAGCAGTGTTGTAAATAATATAGTTTCTGTGTGATTATTTTGGGTTTGGGTGGCTGAGAAACACAAGTGCAGTCTCCACCTACACTCTGGTTTTAAGTTTTATTAACAAAATTTAATGGCCCCTTATAGAGGGGCCTGATCCAAAACCTGACTACGCAGCTCACTGTCCTTGTGACAACAGTGACACTCGCTTGCAACTCTAACTTTAGGATCCCCAGTGCTATAAAGGGTTGGGGTGATTTTAGGGACGCTTTGGAGAAGGCGGAGGGAGAGAGCTCACATGAAGCATCAACATGGCTCTTCATTAGCATTCATTATAGGTACTAATTCTTTTTGCATATTCATAAGCATCTATGCACAAATCCATAAGCACTGAAGTACACTTAGACCTTTCCCCTCCACCATCTCTCAGATCTCTTCCCCACACCTTCCTCCTCACCAAACACATCCTCAGACCTGCCCACTCCCAACACATCTTGAGCAAAGCAGTACCCTGTAGAACCACTCAGAGTCACTCTGTGATGTGGGATTCCCCTCTGTATGCTGTGAGTGTGTTTTATTACCAGTGGTTAGTAGAGAAACTACTCTGGGCCTATGGCATGGCAGAATAAAACCAGGCAGAAAATCTGAACAGAGATAGAGAAAAGGTAGACAGAGTCAAGGAGATGCCATATAACTGCTGTAGGAAAAAGATGCTGGAATGTCAGTTATTTGGTAGGCCACACCCTCATGGCAATACACATATTAATAGAAATATGTTAATTTAAGATGTAAGAGTTAGTTAATAAGAAGCCTGAGCTAATAGGCCAAACAGTGTTGTAGTTAACATAGTCTCTGTGTGACTATTTGGGTCCGAGGGGCTGGGAAATAAACAATCAGTCTCTGTCTACAACTCTGTCCCACAAGCAATGAGGTTCATGGATTCAGAGTGTGGGATTTGGGAACCAGAGGGTCATTAAGAACCCTTCCAGGCTTCCTGGTGCAAAGTCATAGATTTCCTCCTCCCTTGCAGGCTCCACTGGATCCGTCATCCCTCACATCTCCTCTCCCTCAGGTCATTGTTGACTCTCTGACTCACAGTGTTCTGCACCATCAGCTCCTCTCCCAGATCCTCCATGAGTTGGTGATGGTGGGGCCTCTTCACAAGCTGAACTCTTGGTTTACCTCTGTGTCCCGCCCCAGTTCACTTCAAAGAACCCCATACAACAAGGCTTTCTCCTTTGCACACTTGTCCTTCTGCAGAATCAAGTTCCAGGTTCCAGCCACAGCCCCCTCACTGTAGCCTCTACACCATCCTTACACATTCTCATTCCCTTATGTCCTGTTAGAGAGACCATGAGGCTGCGAGCTCCCCAAGAGTGGGGAATATGGTAGGCTCTGTTCCTCAGCTGCTCCAGAACAGAGCCGTCTCTCATCTGGGTGAGGTGGGGCCGCGGCCCTGAGATCCTAGGGAACTGGCAAGAGAGCCTTTATCCCTACCTGAGGCATGTTCATAGACAACATTAGGCCACTTTGAAGGCCACATAGGTAGCAGAAAGAAAGACAATACCTTGGTTATCTGAACATGACCCCGCTCATTGTAGAGCACGCTCCTCTGATATGAGCAGTCATGTTCTCTACCCAGCTAGAGCTATGTGAGACATGAGCATGATGTCCTACGAAGCTGACACTCACTCAGCTGCAACCCCAGGTCATTGCCTTGCTGAGTCCTCCCATCTGAGCATCCCACAGGAAGACTGACAGAAGAGTCACAGGTGGCCTTAACTGGTTTGAAGAGTCAAATCCTGTGGTCCCTTTCTGTCATTTTGAAATAAACAATGTAAAAGAGGTAAGGATTTATTTCGGTTCAGGTTTTCAGAGGTTTTAAATCCATACTTGGCTGACTTATTGCTCTGAGCAGAGATGAGGCAAGTTGCCATGGCAATGAGAAGTGCGTAAGAGGAGCAGATAATTTCAGGGTTGCCTGCAAGCTAAGCGATCAAGAGCACAGGGAGGAGGGGTGGATGGAAGAGAGTATACTCTGCAGTTACTCTGCCCAAGAGATCACCTTGTCAGACTCCATCATCGAAAGTGTCTACCTCTTCCCAGCAGCCCTTAGAAATGGCCACCAAGAACTGGGCCAGCCCACCAGCAGGAAGGGTTACCCATTATCCAGTCAATTGGCCCACAGCCAATCTCTCAACACTGCTCCATGGAGAACCAAACCTTCAACATGCGTGCCTCTGTGCACGCATGCCTCTGTGAGATAGACCCAAACCACAGGCCAAGCCCGCCAAGTGCTGTTCATTCATAAACAGGCCATATGCCCTCCTTGGGGTCAGGGCTCTCTGAAGGATGGTGTGTGGCGGCATTCAGCAGGATAGCTAGCAGCTGCTACTATAGAATCAGAATCTTTTGGACCATCCATGCAACACTTGTCCAGACAAGATCATGCTTCCAAAAGGCTGTAGAGGATTGCATTTCCTGGATGGTGTTACTCAACCTGGGAGCATTTCTACCGTGAGCAGTCATAAAGTTCCCTCTCCCCAGGAAGGAGATGAGAACACCAAGGAGAAAGGACTCAGTGTTCTCATTATGATTCGTTACAGTAGCAAAATTACAGTTATGAAGTAGCAACAAAATAATTTTATAGCCACATGGGAAACTGCATTAAAGGGTCGCAGCATTAGAGAGGTTGAGAACCCCTGCCACAGATGGTGCTCCCCTCATATTGGACGTGGCAGGCTCCCACAGCCCACGTGTGAGTGGAGGCCTGACAGCACTCGTGTGGTTATGAGAACCCATGGAGGCAGACCCACCATGGACAATGGTTCCGGTTCAGGGAGCCCCACGTGTATCCTTTCCCATTGTCACCTCTTGCTGCGCCTCCATTCACATCCTATCAGCTCAAAGTGCCCTGGGTTGTCTGATGAGAGTGGAACTCGGAAATCTGGAAATGGCCTACCTTACCCTCCACTCTGGCACACGGTGAACACACAACAGAACCCATGCTGATTTCTAATCTTAGTCTTTTGAATTTTTTTAAAAAAACAAAATTGTAGAGAATTTAGCCACAGATTTGGAGAGCATTATTTCATTCCTAAATTGCAAGGTGGCCGTCTCCCTTCCTGAGGAGATCTAAAACACACTTGGAGCAGGTATGTCCAGCCTTCCGACACAGCAGCACGAGACTGCCATTTACAAAGCCCATGGTCCAGGATGGCACAGCTGAGCTTTAAATGATTCAAGACGGTCTCATGGCTATTTAAGTTAGTTTAAGAGTCAGTGGCAAGCCACTTTTGCTGCTCTCTTGGTCACATGCTCACCTCAATCATTTTCCTTTCTTGTGTAAAAAAAAAAAAATCAATCAATGCATGTTGACAACCTTCAACACCCCAGCACTGTGGGCCCCTGCAGGAAGTTTGCACAGATTGTCACTATAGCCCTTCATTGTCGAAACTGCACCAGGCGCCACGGCAAAGAGCATACCAGGCCCCAGTGTCTGCTTGGTTTGATTGCTGAGACACTGCTGTTTGCTCCTGATGCTTTTTGCTTAAGCATTTTAAAAATAATTTCCTGGCTTTAAGACAGTTCAATTCTAGCTTAAGCTTCTGTATCCATCTCTTAAATAGAAATACATTTACTTGTAAACCACAATGCTATTATTAGACTTAACAAAATAAACATTCTCCCTTAATACTGTCTGACAGCAAGTCCACATTCAGGCTTCTCGAGTGCCTTGAAAATGTCTTTTTATAATTGCTGTAGTCAAACCAAACTGGTTATGGGCACATCTTGTCCATGGTTTCTGCGGCACCTTCTAGGAGCACCCGTCTTTTTATACATGCCATTGCTGAGCTGGGGACATGGATGGTTTTACTACACAGTAGCCCTGCAATGGGGCTGTGGTTATCTTCCTTTTTATTGAGAATATGGGTGCCCAAAGAACTCGCTTCAGGTGGCTTCTGGGGTCTCAGTGTTGCCAGTGTCTGAGTGGAGATGAGTTTCCCGGCCAAGCTCTCTCTGCTGCCCCCTGTCTTGTCGAAAGAGGAGGCAGAGGCTGGCAGACATCTTTGGATTCAAGGCCAACCAAGGCTACTTAGTGAGTTAGACCCTGTCTAAAAGAAAAAATGAAGAAGAGAGACAGAGAGAAATGAGAGAGAGAGAGAGACAAGAGAGGAAGTATAATTGGGCACAGTGCTGAGCTATAATCCTCATCAAAAGAAAACCAGACAGATAGAAACAGAGACAGAGGAGCTTCAGGGATAAAAACATTGAAAGTTTTCCTTTTAATTTTGAAAAAAATCAAATAATATATGTGTGTATGAAGTTGTGGGATACTCTACACGGAGTGGGATAGAGTGACATCAGCGGTCTATCTAGGACACAAGAGCGGGAAGTCAAGGTCTCCAATAGCACAGGCACGCAGAGGCTCACAGACGCTGCCCACGGCCCCTTTGAGAGGCACATGCCCTCCTGTAGCTGTCCGCCACTCCCTCTGCAGAACTTAACGAGGGCACCCAATGGGCAGTGTCACCATAAGAAGCCGGGCTCACAAGGGCTCCTCCCTTTTAGGCCAGGTTGCTTCGTAGATAAACCTGAGCAGAAGTTTCCCTGACAGCAAACGCCTGCAGATAAAAGCTCAATAGCTCTGAGAATTGAGTTAGAGGCTCTTCCCTCAGCACCCACCAAGGGTGCAATTGAATTTCAAAATTCTATTTCTTGTGTATTGCCAAGACTTAGGAATTCCATTTTGAAACCCTGACGCCTGATGAATGCACTTTCAAAATTCAGCTCCCAAGCCTATGGTTGTTTACCAGGGGAGATGAACACTCCCAAGGGTCTCAATGTTTTGTTTCAGATCTGGTGGCCTCTTAGAGTGAGCTCAGATTGCCACAAAGAAACCCTACAACCCAGCACTCCAGACGAGCAGGCAGAGGACATGTGTCCCAATGAGAAGGCTGCAAAACCAAAGCCCCAACACAGGGTCCATAAATGGAGAAACATCAGCTGCCTGGAAGTCTGGACAGAGGGAGAAGCCAAACATCCTCCTGCTCAAACAGTTCTTGAAAGGAGTCTGGGTCTGGGGCTGGGCCTGGGTCTGGTCCGGGTCTGGATCTGGGGCTGGATCTGGGACTGTCTGTGTCTGTGGTTGTGGTTGGGTCTGGGTCTAGGTCTGGGCCTGGGCCTGGGCCTGGGCCTGGGTCTGGGTCTGGTCTGGGTCTGGGTCTTGGACTGTGGTTGTGGCTGTGGTTGTGGCTGGGTCTGGGTCTGGGTCTGGGGCTGTGGCTGTGACTGAGGTTGGGGCTGTAGTTGTGGCTGGTACTGGCACTGATATGGTTAAGAGTTTGCCTGCCATGCACCAAGCCCTGGGTTTGATCCCCAACACTGCATTACTTGAACAGAATGAAATATCAGCATTTGAGAGGGAGATGACAGGAAGAGAAGTTCAAGATCGTCTTTGATCATGTACAGAGTGAGCTCCAGGCCAGGCTGGACTATGTGATAACCTGTCTCAAAAGAAAAGAAAAGAAAAGTTTGAAAGTAGAGAAATGGATCAGCAAGTAAGATGTGCACTGCTCTCCTAGAGAACCAAGTCCAGCTCCCCACACCCTCATTAAAACTGCTTAGACCTCCAGCTGCAGGGATCAGATGCCCATTTCTGGCCTCCATGAGCACCTGAACTCACATGTGTATGTTCACACACACACACACACACACACACACACATATGTACATATATAAAAAAATAAGTTGTTGGTTTATGTTTTTGTTTGGTTGATTGGTTTTGTTTTGTATTATTTTGTTTTGTTTTTTGGGAATTTTTTTTGGTTGTTTTTTGGTTTTGGTTTCAGTTTTGGTTTTTGGTTTTTCGGGACAAGGTTTCTCTGTGTATCAGCCCTGGCTGTCCTAGAACTAGCTCTGTCGACCAGGCTGGCCTCAAATTCACAGAGATCCACCTGCCTCTGCCTCCTAAGTGCTGAGATTAAAGGCGTGCACCACCACCGCCCAGCAAAAATAAGTATGTTCTAAAGTCTTCAATCATTAGGCTAATTTAAAGAAAAATCTCCCAGTGAGTAAGTAGGCTTTCTTTTTATAGAGGAGCTGGGAAGATGTGCACAGCCAGCACAGGAGAAGGTCACTCCACCTCTGATAAAGAAGGCCACTTGTGAGAGATTTGATGAGAAAGCCAAGGGAAGGGGCCTAGGTGATTTTTCTCTCTAAAATAGCAAGCCATGTTGACTGATGGGTTTGTGGGTGCCTCTGCGAGTCACGAGATGTGACCACATCTCCCCCGTAGGTCCCCACTGCATCTTTAGAGCCTCTTCATCCTTCTCCAGCATTCCAGGTCAACCCACTTCCAAGGAGAATACAAAGATCAACATGGACAGCAGAGGTGAAATCTCCAGCTGACATGGGTTTGAGCTCAGGTTCCCAGCAAGGATACCCTGTTGCTCCAGTATTTCTATCCTGAAGGTTTTTCCTCATGGCGCCTCCCTTCGGTTCACACTGAGAATACTGAAGCATAGCCAGCCTTGACGGCTGTCATGGTCTTAGTATGAACTGGTTCCCAACCAAAGGCCTTGATTGAACACTTGGTCCACAGCAGATCTCGCTGCTTTGTGAGGCTGTAGGACCTTTGGGATGTCAGGACTGGCTGGTGCGGCCCTAGGGAGGAAGACCACAAGGGTTATAATTCAGCTCCGCTGCCGTCTCCTCTCAGCTCCCAGGTCTGCCAGGCGGTGAGGAATCTGTAGGTCCTCCACACACCCCACCCCCCCTTAACCAGAATATCACACCAACTAAGTTCAGTCCTCAGAGACGGCAAGTGCCCTAACACAAAGACGTGGCCCTGAGCCTCCCCAGGTGGCCAAGGCTTTTTCCTTTGCCCTGACTTTCCGTGGTGAAGACTGATCACTGAAGATGCAGCCCCAAATTTGTCCATGGGGAAATCAATAACAAATCAAGCAGCTATTCACTCAGATTTATTGGCATAACCAGGTGAGGCAGCCAAAAATCCCCAAGAGTGGGTTGTTGATTAAGAGTCAGGCAGCCGGGAACAGGCTACAGGCGGATTTCATGCCTGCGTGATAAATTCAGCTGCCGACGGGAATCGGACAAGTGGTAACTCCAATGGATGTCTCCTCGAGACGTGGGGGCATATTTCATCCCACTTACAGCCTGATGCCGCTAATCAGTCTTAATCTTGGTGTGGCTCACTAGTGCAGAAGAGCCTTCTGGAAGGTTTCAGCACGGGGCTCACTGTCCATGGGCTTATGATTTCTGAGCGCTAAAATCTTTGAAGGAATTTTCCTCCAGCTAGGGTTTGAAAAGCAGCTCCTGTGGTGGGTATATCCTGAGACTCTCTTCATGAGATCCACAACAGTCAAGTAGCTCACGCCGAGGCTTTGCATAGAGCTGAAGGAGCACGCAAGGAGGTCCAGGGCTTAGAATCTCCAGGCTGCTGGCAAGGGAATCAAGGGGCGTGTCATGAGCTAACGATCCCACCTCTGCAAATGCTCACATTTCTTTTAAAAATCCAAACCCTGCAATTAAAAAAAGAAAGAAAGTGTGGAAATCATGGCAATGAAATCACTTCCTTTCTTTCCTTGAGATTTCAAATTCTCTGGCTTTTGTCTTTCAGTTTAGACCTGTCACCTTGCTGGTACCTTATGTCCTCGCTTTGTGGCAGAGCCATCTTGCATGTGAAAGGTTTTCCGTTCCCCAACCATTTTCACAGCTGCATATATTGATGAGAAATAATTGAAAATGACTGACGTGAGTCACACTCCATGCTCCTGGGACTCTGGGGACTGGGATGTGGGGTGACTTGAATCAGGACCCTACAGGTGCACGTCTCTGGCTAATGTCCAAGTTCTGTCAACACAAAGCAGGTTTCAGAGAGCAATCCGAGAACCCGAATCAGCCTTGATTCAGAGCAAAATGAGTTATAATTTTAAACATCTGCTTCTCACAAACAGCAGTAAGCAGATGAGCGTGGGGGTCACGTGCTTAGGTGAGGTCTGGAACGCTTGCCTCCCATTACTCTCTCAAGCAAACAGGCATCAGTGATCATGTATTTACACCCTAGGTGCCTCAGTGGACAGTGGAGGGTCAGGACGACGGTGGCAGAGAGGGACACGCTGGCTGTTTACAAAGTGGCTCTGCCTCCCACCACGGTATCACCCTTTT
Organism: Ondatra zibethicus; assembly: GCA_004026605.1. Taxonomy (NCBI): domain Eukaryota; kingdom Metazoa; phylum Chordata; class Mammalia; order Rodentia; family Cricetidae; genus Ondatra; species Ondatra zibethicus. Next base: position 63,304 of record PVIU01006293.1, on the reverse strand, counting down.
CTCCTGAGCTTCTTTCTATGAAGAGGTGGGACAGCCACCCTCAGCTCTGCGTGGGGATAAGCTTGCGGGGAGGGGGGGGGAAGCCACCCTCAGCCCTGCATGGCGACAAGCTTGCAGGTGAGATAGCCATCCTCAGCCCCGTGTGGGGACAAGCTTACAAGTAAGATAACCACCCTTGCTCTCACCTAGGGTAAGCTTGCTGCAGACCAGACCAAAAGTGGCTGCACCCATCTGAGGCCTTGGAGACCCAGAGACCCTGCCTGTGTTCTGGGATCTTGCCCTCTCACAGCAGAGCCAAGCTGGCCATCTGGAGGGGGTTCACAGTCACACAGATTGGGCCTTATGCTCAGGGGCACCTCAGGAGGCCCCGTGGACACAGGAGAGAGCACAGCTGAGACCACGGAAACAAGCCAGCACATTCAAGACAGCAGATTCAAGCCTGAATTCCAGGGCTCAGAATCTAACTGGAGACTGGGTGGTGTCTCCCCAAGGCAGTCGTCAGGAACCCACACGGGGTGGGACAGCACAGACCCTGTGACCTTACTTTACCCTCTCTTTTTCCTGCTTTTCCTTCCTCTCTGAATCCCAGGCATCCAGCTAAGACCACAGCACTAAGGAAGAAAACTGTTTCTAGGTGCGAACGAAGGTAGACATGACCTAGGGTTAACCACACCTAGGGCCTGGAACTGACTTAAAATGATGGCCGACAAGCATGTTGGCCTCCTTCTCAGTGCAACAGAATAACTGACAGAAGCTAGGTAAGGAGGCGGGGCTTAGTCTGGCTCATAGTTCACAAGCATTGCTCCACCATGGAAGGCACGGCAACGGAGGCTGTCTGTGGCGGTTGGAGTTCTTGCTACAGCTGGCTCACATGGTGCTGACCAGAAGTGGAGAGAGCCCAGACTACAAACGAGGCTGTCTATAATCCTCAAGACCCTCCTCCAGTGGCCCACTTCCTCCAACTAGATCCCACCCCTTAAAGGTCCCTAACATCTCTAAACAGTTGGCAACCAAGTGTTCAAACTTATGAGCCTCTGGAGGACACCTTGGGTGGTATGTGTCCCTGTGTATGATGTGTGTGGCATGGGTGATGTGTGTGTCAATGTGTAATGTGTGTGTCTATGGTTGCAGATGTGTCTCAGCACAGGAGATCAGAGGGCAGCCTTGGATGTTAGTTCTCTCCTCCTGCCTTGTTTGAGACAGTCTCTTGTTCATGGACACGTGCACCAAGCTACCTGGTCTGCAGGCTTTGTGGCCTTCTGCTTTCTCTGCCTTCCATCTCATTTTAGTGCTGAGATTAGGCATTCTTGTCATCATGGCCAGCTCTGGGGAGCCGAACTCAGGACCTTACGCTTGGGTGGTCATCTCTCTCATGAGACATTTCACTTTCAGGCCATAACAATCGGTGGTGTCTGTCAGTGCTCACAGTTTAGAAATGAAGCTGAGAAAATAGTCAAACTCAATAAAATGAAAGTTCTTGAAATAGTCCCCCCAAGTCCCTAGGTTTGCTTTCTGCGACTTCAGTCCTTCATGATCAACTGCTTCCCGGAAAGATTCCTTCAAATGTATTCTCACAATAGATTTAGTGTGAGTTGGTATGTCAGTCGCTCTCGGTTGCTGTAATGAGACACGAGGACCAAAAGCCACTTGCAGAAGGGAGAGCTTATTTGAGTTTACAGTTCCAGAGGGAGAATCCATCAGGGCGGGAAGATATAGTGGCAGGAAGGATGGCAGGGGGGAGCTCAGGGCTCACGGCCTCAACTACAGGCACACAGCAGAGAGCAAACTAGAACCAGACAGAGACTGTAAGCTCTCAAAGCCAGCCACCAGGGACACGCTTCCTCTGGTGAGGCCACCCCTAATCCTCCCCAAAGAGTGCCATCAACTTGGGACCAAATATTTAAATATGGGGACATTTCTCATCAAAACCACCATGGTCAATATTGCCAGTCTCTTACTGTGCTAACTCATAAGTTAGAGTTCATAACAGGTACATATTCATAAGGAAAAATATAGTAGAGGTAGGGACTTGAGGCAAAGCAATGAATGTTACACATGTGTGTCTGCCATGCAGCCTTCAATGTGTTTATGTGACCTTGACTACTGAAAGGTGTCATCTGATCAAATATGCACTCTGGAGAATTTCTCTTGGCACTCCAAAAGTGAGAAAAATAAACATATATGAACTTTATCGTCGTTGCCAAAAGGACATTGCCCTCATGGACCCCGAAGAACCTCTGACCCAGACTGAAATGAACGCAGCAACCAGATCATTGTCTTCTATGCTCCCACACTCTCATAACGTTTCTGAGCTTGGCGGGATTTTGCTCATGAAAATAACAATCAGAATGTAAACATGAAACGGCTTGCTCGTTAGCGGGCCTGGGAATTTGCCACACAATAGCGAAATGCATATGGTTAATAATCATTTGTATAGAGTAAACACTCTAAGAATTATTATAATCATGCCATCTCCATGGTAATATTTATTTATAATGAATTATATGCTTACGAGGGAATTTATTGAGCCAAATGGGGAACTAATTACAGGCAGCTGATTCAGATCTTAAAGAAAGTGGCTTGTGTTCTTGCTGTGGGTAATGGGCTTCTTCACGTGGAGGGCGATCCCCGGGCTCCTCCCAGAAGAGCAGCTTGCCCCTCTCCTGTGCACCTGGCAAGCTGAACAATACCACACCCACCAGACCTTCATTTCCCAACACCTTGTCAAATTCGCAGCTCAAGGGCCTGCTCCAGCACAAGTGCCCAGGTGGAACATTGACTTGTCACCACACCTGTGATTTGGGCCTGGCCGTCTCTCCTGCAGAAAAGGACACTGTCATCAAAGCCACTAAGCAACTTCTCAAAGGCAAACAGAAAGTGGCAGCATGCTTCAGAAGAATGAACAGGCATAGTCTCACTGGCTACGACTGCTCCCGAGCAGGGTCAGTGATTAATTCACTAATTGCAAGGCATGAAAAAAATGTCTGGCCTGGGACGGGGTCAGGAGGGAGTGAGAAATGGTCCAGGAAAACAATCTACTGCATGTGGGGTTAGCATGCTGAGATGAAGGCCCAGGTGAGCTGGCTAGAAGACAGGGAAGCTTCCAGAAAGAAGGTGGCAAATATTGCAAAAAGTATCTGCACAGGCTATACAATAAGAAGATATTGAAACTGTGACCTCCAGAGGAGGGTCTGAGATCCCTGCCTGTCCTCTGGGGTCAGGTGGGCATGAGGAATGTCAGATGAAGACAGTCAGACAACAGTCTCCTGGGACCCCAGAAGCCAGCCCAGATGGTCAGAGAATTTCTATCCTTTCTGCAGCTCACGTGTTCTACTGAAAGCCCAACTCAACCTCAGATAGTAGATCATGAGGACCAGTACCCAGTTGACAACAGTCACCAGCTCAACTTGCGCCCTTTGATGACTGAAGGTCAGAGATGTAATTCAAAAAGACAGTTATTTTTCTATTGATGTGAAAAACACAGAAACCAAAAATGACCTGAGTTAGAAAGGGTTTATTTCAGCTCAAAAGTATCAGGTCACACTCGGTCATGGAGGGAAGTCAAAGCAGGAACCAGGAGGCAGGAGCTGATGCAGAGGCCGTGGAGAGTGCTGCTTACTGGCTTGCTCACTGTTGCTTGCTCAGCGGCTTTTCTTACACACTCTAGAACTACCAGCCCATGGTGGCATTACCCACAGTGAGTTGAGCTGCTTCACACAGATCATTAATCAAGAAAATGCCCCACAGACTTGCCTGCAGGACATTCTATTGGAAGCATTTTCTCAGCTGGGATTCCTTTATCCCAGATGACTCTAGCATGTGTCAAGTTGACAAAATATTAACCTTACAAAGTCTAGGGCTGAGGAGTATGATCCAGGAGATGGACTAGAAATATGAAATTGTAGTCAAGTAGGATTGTTCATCCTGTGTAGAAAAAATATCTAGGGAAAGTCTGGGCTTCCTACAGTGTCAGCCTCCTCAATCACAAAGTGGCAAAGTCAGCCTCCACCCATTTTCCTGTCCTTCCTAGAGCCTAGAACACAGGGACAGGCTAAGCGATGGCACTTACTCCTCCCATGCAGTGTCTTCTGTGGGGACCAGTGCTCTTACTTATCAACTCCAAGTCCCCTCAGAACGGGAGAAGGGATGGCAGGTGGAGACATGGGAAGTACATCTATAGAAGGCAGGTCACAGGCTTGGAGGGTGCTCACAGCAATGAGGAGGAAGGGTCGCACCCATTGCATGTGAGTCACACACACACATACACACACACAGAGAGAGACATGGGAAGTACATCTGTAGAAGGCAGGTCACAGGCTTGGAGGGTGCTCACAGCAAGGAGGAAGGGTTGTACCCATCACATGTGAGTCACACACACACACACACACACACACACACACACATACACACTACATACAGGTGTGTGTAGCTGACCTGTGAGTTTGCAAAATAATGCCCTGGGAGTACAGAGTACAAAATAATCAAACCTAATTCCTGGGATTCACTCAGTAGAATTAAGTTTTCCTTACTCGCCTAAATTCTTCCTGCCTAATTGAGACAAAGGCTCTGTGCAACTTGCACCATACACTCCGTCATCATCCCTGGACTTTGGCAGGGAAAGTATTGTTAACCCCACAACCTGTTGCAGTAAGACATGGTCCTCCATAGTGAGGTGGCCTGGGGACACAAAGGCTTCAGCCAACACAAGAGCCCTCACAAGCCACTCCAGTACCTTTTCCCAGCTGGTCTCTAGAGCCTCTCTCTAGATCATAAGTCTTGCTGCTGGTGTGACATTAAAACTCTTCCACGCCATCAGAGTGGTTAGGCCTGCCCCAGGAGAATGACTCTGAAGGCCACATAACCTTAGCATATCACCGACTGGAAAAAAGCAAGTGTCCAATCTCCTGCAGCAGGCAGAGGAGCCCACGGTGGTACAGGGCTGGTCCCAGGATCCCACCTCAGTCGTGTATCCACAGTGGAAGAGAAATGGAAGCTGACAGGGGACCCAGAGCAGGCAATGCAGAGTCCAGAGCCCAGGCTGACGGGAGACCCAGAGCAGGCAATGCAGAGTCCAGAGCCCAGGCTGACGGGGGACCCAGAGCAGGCAATGCAGAGTCCAGAGCCCAGGCTGACAGGGGACCCAGAGCAGGCAATGCAGAGTCCAGAGCCCAGGCTGACAGGGGCACCCAGAGCAGGCAATGCAGAGTCCAGAGCCCAGGCTGACGGGGCACCCAGAGCAGGCAATGCAGAGTCCAGAGCCCAGGCTGACAGGGGACCCAGAGCAGACATGGAGCGTCAGAGGCACCCTGCAGAGTCCAGAGCAACGGAAGGTGCCTCACTGTGTGGGTGATGCTTTCGGAGACTGCTAAGCAGAGGACACTCAGACACCCAGGGGAGTATGCCTACCTTTGGAAACGATCAGGAGACTGCAGTGCCAAGGTGAAGACACAGGGTGGCTATGAACGCAGGGACCACGTGTCTGGCCATTACTCTTGGGAGTGTCCCCAACCACCATGGAGAACAGCTCAGGCGGGGACAGAGTGGAGGCCACCTGGGTAATCACAGTGACACCGTAGCTGTATAGATGGCCAACATGGCCACCTGAGTATAAACTCAGAGAATAAATCCTGTGGGAAGGCAAAGCCACACCAGTCACCACAGTGAACAAATGTCCACAGGAAGAACCGTCTCTAACTTACATTTGTTCCATGGGGGATTTATGTAGATGAGTTGGTCAGTTTTAAAGGCTCGGGGTGCTATTTCCACATTGATCAACCTTTTGGCCAAAGTTCAAATATTCTAGAATGACTTCATATGCTGATTGTATTAACAAGACAGATCTATAGGCCGTAATGATCAAAAAATAAGCTGTGGGCTATGGGGATGACTCAGCTGGTAAAGCACTTGCCTTGCAAGCCCAAGGATATAAATTCAATCTCTTGCACCCACAGAGGCCCTTGACAGGCTGCACACAAGGAGTGACATCTGATGTTGTCCTCTGGCTTTCATATGCACACACACACACACACTCGCACACACATGCACACACGCTCAGGCACGCACTCTCACACACATGGGTTCTGTAGTCATGACTTTGCGATGCATCTTTTCCACACACCACCGTGAAATTATTCATGCTCAGGATGCTTGTTTCCTCCTCTATGGCCCATCAGGAGATCCCACCTTGCTGAGGTGGGCAGGGTCCCCAGGAAGCTCCTCATGCACACAGTAGGAGCTCAGCGAAGGTACAAACATTCATAAGTCACTCCTAGGAAGCCATATTGTACGTCAGGGTCACATTCACACAGCAAAGCATTGTCTTTGAAGTGACAGGGACAAGTGGCGCCCTTGGCTCCCAGAGCCCTGACTTTGCTAAGACAGTAAATTTGGATGCTGAGACGAAGCTGTTTTCACAGCAGATCTGTACCCGAGACGAAAGGTCCAGGGCTTCATGCTCCCACAAGTTACATCTGTGCACAATCTGGATGCGAGGAACCCACTCCATCATTAGCTTTCATCACAGGTTTCCATCATCCCTCCCGTTCACATTTCAATTAAGAGATTTCAGGTTTTATAATAGATCAATGAGTGGGCACTACATCATTAATTTAATGAGAACATTTATTTAAGTATTCAATTCCAGTGTCAATTCCCTTTTGCTTAATTAGTAAAATTATCAAAAAAGTGAAATTCAGATAGAGATAGAACATTTAAAATGTGAAAAATGAAATTGCATAGGTAACAAATATGGGTACACACACATGGGCATGCACATACACATACACTCACACACATGCAATCATACACATGAACACACATGTACATATACACACATACACACTAATGCGTCAAGATAACCACAGCAGTCTGGTGCACGCAGTATCCACTGAAAAATCCTGGAGATACTACCTCAAGCTAAGTGAGATGTCACTACTGTCGATGGGTACATGGGATCTTTGTGTTATTTCTTATGGTTGTATATGAAAACATTTTAAAATATCTATATGAAATTGTGTCTTTCTGGGAAAAGCTAATTCTTCAATAATCCAAAGCTAATAATTATGCTAAAATTACGAGGGAAATACAGGCAGCTTTCCTCAACCTAACTGATTCAGATGGTCACACTCTACAAATTGCCTTCTCCTTTAATTATATGAGTTCTATACTTGCTTTTCCACCCAGCCTGCTCCTCTGAGAGTCTTCTGTCCTTCAGGATGGCTGCATTATCCCTTTGTCCAAGCCGCAAACCCAGCATGCATCCACATTCACCACCCCCTCACTCTCAGCTTGCAATTCTAAATAAACCATTTTCACCTCACAACTTGCACAATCTCCTGCATGTATCTACTTGTGGTAGTTCGAATGCAATCACCCCCATAAGCTCATAGGGAGTGGCACTATTGGGAGGTGTAGCTTTGCTGGAGAAGGTGTGGCCTTCTTGGAGGAAATCACTATGAAAATAGGCTTTGGGGTCTCATACATGTTTAAGCCACATTCAGTGTTCACTTCCTGATGCCTTTGGATCAAGATGTAAGAACTCTCAGCTCTTGCTCCAGTGCCATGTCTGCCAGCATGCTGCCTTGCTTCCTGCCATGACAGTAATGGACTAAATCTCTGAACTGTAAGAAAGTCACCATAATGAAATGTTTTCTTTTGTAAGAGTTGCTGTGGTCGCGATGTCTCTTCACAGAAATAGAAACCCTAAGATGCCACGCCTGCCTCCCCAGCAGTATATATAACCACACATGCACAAAGACACAGGCATACAGAGACACAGGCACAGAGACAGAGACAGAGATATAATCACACACACAGAGGCAGATACACATAGACACAGATAGATAAAGACAAACACTCACAGAGACACAGATACTACACAGACACAGACAGACAGAGGCACATGCACACACAGAGAATCTCTGTTTTCCTCTGTCTCTGTCTCTCTGTGTGTCCCTGTGTCTATGTCTGTCTATCTGTCTCTATCTCTGTTGACTAAGGTTTCTGTCCCACTCGGTCCTGCAGTCGTTCAGTCCCAAAGAAATACACAGAGACCTACATTAATTATAAACTGCTTGGCCTATTAGCTCAGGCTTCTTGTTAACTCTTATAACTTATATTGGCCCATAATTCTTGTCTGTGTTAGCCACATGGTTTGGTACATTTTTCGGCAAGGCAGTCACATCTTGCTTGCTCTGTATCTGGCTTCCTCTCTCTCTGGGTGATGACTGCAGACTGAGACTTTCCTCTTCCCATAATTTTCATTGCCACACCTCTACTTCCTGCATGGTTGCCATCATCCTGCCTACACTTCCTGCCTGGTTCCTGGCCAATCAGCATTTTATTAAAAATAATACAAGTTACAGGATAAAAGACCATTGTCCCACAGCATCTATCTTTCTATCTACCTATCATCTATCTATCTATCTATCTATCTATCTATCTATCTACCTACCTACCTACCTACCATCTATCTATCTATCTATCTACCTACCTACCTACCTACCTATCATCTATCTATCTATCATCTAGCTCCACATTCCAAGTAGGTTATTTCTCTTGAGAACCTGAACTGATAGGTTACCCAGTAGTGAAGTTCTCAGTTTAAGGATTTAGAATGGTGAAGGTAGTGGTAGATGGTAATGGTGATGGTAATAGCGGTGGTGGTGGTAATGGTGGTGGTGGTGATGGTAATGGTGGTGGTGGTGGTGGTGGTGGTGGTGGTGGTGGTAATGGTGGTGGTGATGGTAATGGTGGTGGTGGTTGTGGTAATGGTGGTGGTGACGGTAATGGTGGTGATGGTAATAATGGTGGTAATGGTTGTGGTGATGGTAGGTGTTAATCTATATACTAGGGAGTTTTAGAGTCTATCTACAATACAAACATGAAAAAAGAAACAGACAAGTATTCCTGTTCTGGGGAGTATTTCTACTTGAAAGGAACACAGAAGAAACATGAGGTGCATCCCCCCCATGCCACCCAACCTTACTCAGTGCCAACCCCCATGTAGTCTTTCCTTCCTCTTGAGTGCCAACATCATCTCAGTGCCACTGGCTGAGAGATGCACCGATGCCAGGACAAAAGAGACTTCCCCACTCATGCCTGGGAACTGTGTCCTCCAGAGCCCAGCCCTCTAGTGGGAAGAGACTTAGGGCATGAGGTGGCTCCAGGCTCTTCTGTATGTTTCTTTTTCTACTCTGCAGAGGTAGCAGGTGTGAAGTGCATACGTCAGGTGACATTCCGAGTTTTTGTCCCATCCAGGGGTACAACACACTCTTGGGCACTGGCTGAAGCCGACTTGGAACAGAAAAGCCTGGGAGCCCTGCTGCAGCACCCATTGCTGCGCACCCCGGTGCATCTGAAATAACCTCTGGCCTCAGGGCCAGTGTCTTAGAAGGAGGACGCTGAGTCCTATTTCGGGGGCTTCTTTCTGGCTACACTGTGTCTCCTGTCCATGCCCACTATAAGCAGGGGCAGACTTGGATCTGCATCTTTTTTTCACGTGTCCACCTGGATCCCTGTTATTGGTCACATGCACTGCAACAGGCTCCCGGGCCACTCAGACTCTGCTTCTTGCTTGGTACCTCTCCTGAGGATGGGGTTCAGAAAGAAGTCCTCTGTCTAATGTCTATTAGCTATGGGGAGTGATGTTGGGTGACAACAGTAAAATGTGGGACACGGGAGCGGCGGGACGCTGTGACACCTTCAGGGCTCAGTTACACTGGCACAGAGAGGGTGTACTGTTTTCTTTTTCATCGCCTTTGCATCCAGCTCGAAGGACAGGTAACCAGTTTGTTGGGCTTCTCTGTTGACTGGGCCACACTGGATAATGAAGTTCCTCGGAAAGATGGGCACCCTCTCCTAGGAGTAGTGGGGAGCCCTCACATGTAGATAAGCGAAGGAAAAACAAGAGGGGACAGAGGGAGAAAGGGCTGCAGAAACAGGAAAGCCACTGTGTCTAAGCCACCACTGCTGTCAAATGCTTTTCCTTAGGAAACAGATCATCTTTTTACTCATCTAAAGCTTCCTTGAACCACACAATTTTTTTTTTATCGAAATGCACCCATTTTAAATTAAATTAAGATAGGATAATGTTTGCAAGTAACTGATGGTCCACCTCAGTGTGATCTCACTGCTTAGAAGCAAGAAATCCAGGACTGAGTTATGGGAAATACACAAACTCTTCTGCACCCCCAAATGGAAGGACCAGCGTGTCCTGTTCCTTCGCCTGATCGTGGCTGACCTCATTTTACAGCAAACCAATCCTCTGAGGCTCTCTAGCACCTTCCTCCTTCACAGACTGCTCAGTGGGCAGAAAGCTAAGGGGACAAAGACCAGCGGTCGGCTCTCGCTGCCCCTGGTGATTACATGCTGCCCCCAACCTAGTAATAATTCCAGCCAGCCAGGAGCAAGGGAGCAGTTAAGCGTAGAGGACTGTGGCTGTCCCTGCAGAGGTGCCGACTCTCTTTTCTAAGCAGGGTGGCTTGGTGAGTGTGTGCTTGGTTCCCGGGTCAGTGGCATGAATCCACAAAAGCTCCTTCACAGTGAGATCCCTGAAGGGAGTTACCATGCCAAAGGAGAGGTCCACACAGGTGGCTTCTTTTGAAAGGCCGTACTGGCCAAGGGAGGACATTAAAAGCCAGTGCATAATGAACTCCGTGGCTACACCCTCCTGCAGCCAGGAGCCTCCCTCAGTCTCACTCCCCATGTCTGAGGGCAGGTTCCCCAAAATGCTCTGCTGACGGGTTTCCCAGGAGTCACCTCCTTCTCTCTCTTAAGTGTGAGGTCTCTGAGCACCGTGTGGATTTCCACATCCCCGTGAGTGTGAGAGCCATGCTCTCAGCTGCTAGCCCATTTGTTGTTCTTGGCTCTGATCTAAATTCCCAGCAAATACCACATAATGCAAGGGCAATCCCATCTCAGGAGCGGAAGTTGTATTCACTGGCCAGCCTTATATAATCTCTTTCTTTCTCTTTTCCTCTCCTTTTTTGGTTTATTTGTTTGTTTGTTTACCTTTACACTCTTGAGTGTGTCCCTGCAGAATCCCAGAACAAGGAGTTGCCACAGTGTGCCAGTCTCTTACCTGTGCCTACATGGTTTGACCTTTTGCTTGGAGGGTTATTTTTCTAGCACTGGAGCCTCCTTATCAGGGAACATGTCCAAAGAGGCTACCTAGAACCCAGCACACCTTCTCCAAGGAGCTGGTTCCCAACTCTTCCTCTCTCCCCTCATCCCTTCCCACTACACAGTGTGTATTTTTTTTTAATTTGGCTGTGCAGCTAAGAGCTAGCACACACGCAAAATAATGTTAACTTTTAACATTCCCTGGGGTGAGCATTCATCTCAGAAATTTGGGCACTCTGGCCCCTGCTTTGGATCTTGGCAAGGCAGAAGGGATTATTTCTTCCTAGTGGTCAATGAAGCCACCCCTCTTCTTCAGGGCTGTGCTACGTGTTCCTGAGACCTTGTTAAGTTCAGATTAAGTACAGGTTCCCAGCCCAGCCCCCAATCAGGCCTCACCACATTGGGGGGGGGTGGTAGGGAGTCCGAACTGTTGAGAACTGACCACTTCTCAAGTATCTAGTGGAGGTGGGCAGTGGGTGGGCAAATATCTCAGAAGCGCTGCTCTGAAGATCTATGGGATACTCTTGCTTGGGCCAGGTGCTTGTGTTTCTGTATGGGTTTGTTTGTTTGTTTGTTTGTTTGTTTTGTTTTCACCAGTCACTTACTGCATGCTCCTTGGTGTGTAATCACTGAACTCCTTCTGGCAACCAAGGCCTGGGAAAGGAGGATTCAGACAGTGAAGCAGATAGCTGGTCCTGTGGGTGTGCATACATCATACGTATCCCCTCAAGTCCAAACCTCCACTGGCCTGGGCATGGACAGGTACACTGTGACTCAGTGGTCACCGGCATGGGGTCTACATCCAGGTGCCTCCAATTGCAACTGTGACATCTACTCTCTCAACTTCAGCTCTTTCACCAATGAAGTGACTCCTATTACAGTGAGGAGGTCATTGTAGAAGGAGCTCCCACACCCTCAGAATGAGGTGGGGTACCTGGAGATTACAAAATTCTGGGTGCCCATGATGTTCCAGATAACTACAGTCTAGCCCCCAGTGCCCAGGCAAGCCCAAAAATAGAAATCAAGTAACTTCTTCGACTGTAGTAGGAGTGTCGCCATCGACTGTAGTGATGATGTCACCAGTCAGGACAGGGAGGCCTGCACTGTCTGCACTACGGCTACTGCAGTGGGACTTCTGCAAGCTGAGATGGGTGTGGGGTGGTAAGGAGCTGCAGCCACGCTCACCTCATGTCAGACAGTCTGGTCCCCAAAGCAAAGCTGTGCAGCCTCTCAGAATGAAAACCCAGGACCCCCAATGTGGAGACAGTGAGGTCAGCATAAACCAAGAGCATCCTCCTCTCCTGTCCCTCTACCAGGCCGTTCCAGAGAAACTACAGGCAGGAGGAGCTTCAGATGAGTGTGGCACTCCTGGTGCTGGCACAGATTTCCAGAAGGGACAGGGAAGGACTCCAACTGAACCCAGAAAATGCCAAGTGGCCATGGTGAAGGTGAAAGCTATGAACTTGACAGACTCCACAGCCACCTCGGAAACAAACCTCTGTGCACGTCTGTGGAGAAGTTTCTAGAACTGGTTACCTGGGATGAGAAGACCCACCCTAAATGCGGGTGGCACCAGCCTGTGGGCAGGGATCTAGAACTTTCTGAAAAGGTGAAAGCGAGCCAAACACCAGCTTTCTCCTCTCTCTGTTTCCCAGGTGTGGCTGCAACGTGACCACCTGCCGGAGGCCCCCACTGTCGCGTCTTCCCTGCGGTAAGGAGCAGCGCCCTCACATCCTGAGCCAATTGAAACCCTTCTGTCTCTGAGCCGCTTTTGTCGGTTATTTTAAGACAGCAGGGAGAAAGGATCAGGTCTCTGTGGGTGTGGGCTGAGCCTGGAGAGAGATGGGGTGACCATCCGTTCTCCTGGTATTCTTGGGGAGTGGGGTCTAAAACAGCACAATCCATCCTCTTATGGCTCTGGGGACCTCTCCTCTGCAACCTTCTCTTCTGCCCTTAGGACACTGGCCACTTAAGGTTTGTCTGGAAAAGTCAAGCTGTTCCTTCTGCAGCCCTTCTCATAATTGCATTTAGAGAGATATTTTTTCCAAGTAAGGTTGCATTCCTAGGCACTTATGGGTGTGTGTTCTGGGGGTCACTCTCCCCTCCATTGCAGGACCCTTTGCCCTACGCTGAGCCTCACTTTCTGCTTTTCAGAAATATCAGCAAGGTCAGATGGCCCTACCCCAACTCCACCCTAATCACCCCATCCTAGCAATATCTTTTGAATCCCAGCGTCATTGCTGCCCCCCTCAGGATTCAGTGTCATCCCTACCCCTCCTCAGGGGCTTGAAGACCAAGAGCAACAGGACCTGTCTCATCCGGCGAAAACAGCCCGTGCAGGCCAGACCCAGTGAGCCAACCAGAAACTCAGTATAAATGCTGCTAGGTATGGGGAAACCTGAAGTGCTACCTGGGACAGCTCCTTGGGAGCTGCTCAGACCAGAATTGCTGACACCTTCCCCAGGAACTGATGAAGACTCTACATGGCTCAGTCCTCTACCAACCCCCGGTGGAAGCAGGCATGGGCTCTGCTACCCTGCCATCCCCATTTATTTCTGGGGCCCCAGGTTTGGGGTGTGTTATTCTGAGTCAATAATTTCCTAAAACTCAAAACTGAATGCTATTCCTGAATGTCTTAATACACACAATCTAGATTCAATGTATCTTTTCATGAGCAGAGCCTCTGGCTACTGTTGTTTGGGGTGTAATCTCTAGGAGAGAGCTCTGAGCAGCTTTGGGGTTGAGTCTCCACTTACTGATAACATCATGCCCCTGGAAATCAGGCACACTTGTGGTTGCTTTAGAAACACCTGACACAAATCGACCTACTTATCCTTAGTGTCAGGGCCACCTGGCTGTCCAGTCTCATTAAACACGGTGGCACTTAGACTCAACACTAAGTGTAACCCGTTCACCCGCTCCTGGAACTGAAGGCACTCTTTAAGGAGTTTGTTTCCTGTTCCAATGTTTTACGCATTTGATAATAAAAGGTGAGATTCTTCGCTGCCTACATTATTTGCCTCTTGATAAAATTCCCAGCCTTTATCTCCTTCTCAAAGGAACATAATTTAAATATGAATGATGAAAAATAGTTGGGAAATGTAAACGCGGCACTGCTTCCTGAGGTGTGAACTGACTTGGATGCAAGACAAAAGGCTGAGTGTTAGCAGATCTCAGTCTCTGACTTGGCATGATGCCCACCCACGTGGGCATGCCAGCTGGGGAGACAAAGAGACATGGCATAGAGCATGATGTTTTGGTTCTCTCTGTGGTGTTGAGCAGGATCAAGCCACTTGGAGATGAAAACACCTGACCTGATGACCATGGTCGCATTGCTCCTCTCTCGCACAGATGAGTCCAGAGATAACCTGTGAGTGAAAGTTGAACCACATTCATTCTATAAAGAGCACAACTTGAGCTGGGGAGGTGGCCCAGTGGTGTGGGAAGTCCTTCTGTATATGTTTGCTTTTATTAGTTGATAAAGAATCTTTTGTGGCCTGTGATAGGGTAGAGAAGAATTAGGTGGGGAAAACTAAACTGAATGCTGGGAGAAAGGCGGCGGAATCAGGAGATGCCATGTAGTCCCCGCCAGAGACAGATGCTAGATGCTGGACAGAACTTTACCCGGTAAGCCACAGCCATATGGCAATACACAGATTAATAGAAATGGGTTAAATTAAGTTGTAAGCACTAGCCAATAAGAAGCTAAAGCTAATAGGTCAAGCAGTGATTTAATTAATACAGTTTCTGTGTGTTTTATTTCGGGGCTGAGCTGCCGGGAACAAACAAGCAGCCTCTGCCAACAGCCCAGTCAGTAAAGCCAGGTGCTGCTGACACAGAGTCCTGATTTCAATCACCAACACCCACGTCAAAAGGGTGGTGGCTTGTGCAAGCAAGCCCTGGGCCACTGTCTCAAAACAGAACAGGGTGTGCAGTTCCTGAGCAAAGTAATCTGATGTTGACTTCTGGTGTTCTCTCTCTCTCTCTCTCTCTCTCTCTCTCTTTCTCTCTCTCTCTCTCTCTCTCTCTCTCTCTCTCTCTCTCTCTCTCCTCTAGATAATAAACCTCTCATTTGAGTCTATATGAAACTAAGCAAGTCTTCTGGTCTTCACTGTGTTCGGCTGGGTGATTTATCAGTGATCATGGAACACAATAGGCCCTTTCAGTCTCTTTATGGTGTGTGGGGGTTGAAGGACATTAGCCACAATTCTTACCTTTGGAGATGACTGAGACATCCCCCAACCTCATCATGGCAGTCCCCCAGGGGGAAGCCACCTATCAAAATGCACCTACCATCTATGTATACTTTGGAGTTGTATCCAGCCATGAAGATGGATGAGGTGGTGTCATTTGCAAGAAAATGGATAGGACTGAAGGTCATATTAAGTGTAAAAGCCAGAATCAGAAAAAACAAACAGTACATGTTTCCTCCCATGTGGTGTGACTAGGTTTTAAGTTCATATGTACAACAGGAAAGTGGAAGGGGACCTTTTGGGAAGAGAGAAGTGACCAGCAGTAGGGACTGGGGAAGCATAAAGGAGAAATGGGGATTAATTCAGCGAAAGCACATGATGAATTAAAATATCATTATGAAGCCGTCACTTTGTACAGTGATTATACACTAATGGATTTAAAAGGGGAAATTAAAAGATCTGTGAAGTAGACCATTCATGGAAGTGGCAGAGAATGTCAGTGCTCACCGTAAGCTAAACCTGTGCCAGAGTGCTCTGCCTTGGCTCCTCCCCAGTTCTTTCTGAGCCCTTTCCATTGAATCACATTGTTTGTGGTAACAGCTATGAGACAGAGAATTTGTTTAGCACTAAATGCTTCACACCTTGAGTGAGGCTGTTCTTGCTCAAACTCTAGCTGGAGCTTTCTTTATGAGTCTGTAGCTTTTAAAGACTTTGGGGATAAGGAGCCAGCTGTGTGCCTCTCTGTAAAAAGACAATGATATCATTGATAATAATGGTATATTGAGCATATGCTAATCAATTGTACATGAGGGGCAGCAAACGAGCCCTACTCCTGGTCTGTACAAAAGCTGCCATTATCAATAGTAGATTCAGCCGGCAAGATGGGCAGGCAGTGAGATGCAAGGTCATGGTCAAAACTATTCGGCCAGATCTGGGAAGAGACTAGACATCCCTGCCATGCAGAAAACAACTGTGGTCCACCATGGCATTTGTCTGCACCTCAGGTCAGAACCTGCTGCAGCTGATCTGAGAGGATGGTCACCGAGCAGGGGGACCATCAGCCAGCAAGGATACCAGGTAACCGGGAACATTTTCAACATTGCTGCATCAGATAGAAATGGAATTTTCAAAAGCAGCCATTTCCAGGCCCTCATTCAAGCTCTGGTCACTTAGAGGTCAAAGGGAGTCCTGAAAACCAAAGACAAGCAAGAAATAAACACCTTCCAAGTCTCTCTTGACTGTGGCTGACAAGCCCTTCTCTGGGCCAACAGATATGACTCCATGGCTTCTGTGTCTTTGCTGTCTAGGGCTTGTGTGTCACACTGGTTGCAGGATGGGATCCATAATTCCAGGTACCACTCACAACCACAGAGGCTGCTAGGACTACAGCTGGCAACCTACAGCCCAGGATTAGGGACTGTCCACACTCTCTCCTCTCCCTCCCTTCCCACTGGCTTTCCCCACTCTGTCCCTCTACATCCTCCTTCCTGTTCACCCTTTATTTTTCTCTCCCCTTAAGAAATTTCCCACTCTCCCCATCTCTGGGCCACCCTCAGCATCTAGCCAGCTGTTGGCTTCCAGGATATAGCAGAATCAAGCAGAACTTAGGTGCTTGCTTCCTTTGGCTGTGTAAAGGTCCCCGGATAAGATGCCAGACTTCTAATGTCTTCAGAGGCTGCCCAGCATGATGTCCATGCCCAACTGCATAAACCAGCCATTTCCTTAGGTGCTACTGCAAGACTGTACACACTGGGGACCTTGGGACCTCTCGGGATGAGGGTGATGGAAAGGCCTTGTGGAGAAACAAATGTGTGACACATTTCCTGGGGAGACACAAAAGCCCACCCCAGTATGGGTGACAGCTCAGAAAAGTTGGAGTCCTAGAGTTCACTGCACAATGTGTAGGCAGCTCAATAAGTCACATAGCCTCTTCCAGGCAGCTCCGCTGATCCGTGTTTCCTCAGCCACCCTTACAGTTTATATGACCTTGGGAAGAGAAGGGGTTTACACATCAGTTCAGTTTCAGAGACTTCCTGAGACTTATGGGTTGTTTACATCTGGGATTTAACTAAAGTCCTTTATAATTTCTTGAGCCTTAAGGTGCCTCCTTCCAGGAATGGCATATTTGGATGCAGAAGAAATCGCTATACTGTAGGTTGAAGGCTGAGGAATTCAGTTTCTCAGAGTGAGGGTGATGGACAGTTTGTGGTGGGATGGTGTTGAAGCTGGAGCCGAGGGAGGAGGGTCCCATACAGTGGATATACCATGGGGGCTATGAAAGAAGACCCCATTACTGCATACACACTGTAAGAAAAAGGATAGCAAGGCAGGGACCTCAATAGATAGTTTCTCTGGGTGGAAGACTAACTGAAGGCTGGAACTGTAGTTCCAAGGAAGCAGCCTACTTGGTCCAGCATGACATGGCTACATTTACTCTGGATCCATTCCTCCAGATTGCTTACATCATGGAAGGCAGTCACTATGGCTTAACTATTGCCATCAGACTAACTTGTCAGAAGGCAGGGTTGCCAACATTATCTACAATCCCAAAGTGAATACTTGTGATATTTTGTTTGTGATCTAACAAATAAAACTCACCTAAAGATCAGAGTGTGGAGTTAGTCATAAAGGTCAGGCAGTGGTGGCACACATCTTTAATCTCAGCACTAAGGCAGCAGAGGCTGATGGGTCTCTATGAGTTCAAAGTCACCCTTGGCTACACAAGATAGATTCAGTCTAAAAGAGAAGCAGAACCCAGGCAGTCGTGGCTCACATCTTTAATCCCAGTGCTTGGGAATCACACGCCTTTAATCCCAGCCCTAGGGAGGTGGAGACAGGAAGGGATACAGCTGGGCAGAGAGAGGAATATAAAGCAGGAGGAGACAGGAGCTCAGAGCATTTGGTCTGAGGACTTGTAGAGATGGATATCCCATTTGGCCTGAAGGTTTTGCAGAGGTAAGAACTAGTGACTAGCTGCTCTGCTTCTCTGATCAGCTTTCACCCCCTAATATCTGATTCAGGGTTTTTATTCTTAAGACCAATTAGAAATTGCACTCCAGATATCAGCTTTTTCTTCCTTTAGAATCAGAATAAAATTTGACAGATTAAACATAATTCTTTGCCTCATTAAGATTTTTCATGGTTTGGAGGCCATCAACTGCCTTGCAGATTGAAGACTGGACATTGCCTCTTTTATTTCACAACCATCTTTGGGTAAGTCTCACAATTAGGTGTTGGATCTACCTGAGCTAGCTTGAAGAAAGGATATAAGGTCTGCATCTAAGTTCTTTGAGGCCAGGTGTTTGCCCAGCTGTTTCAGCACCCTGGAAAACTCCACTGTCTGAGGCCAGGTGTTTGCCCAGCTGTTTCAGCACCCTGGAAAACTCCACTGTCTGAGGCCAGGTGTTTGCCCAGCTGTTTCAGCACCCCGGAGAACTCCACTGTCTGAAGCCAGGTGTTTGCCCAGCTGTTTCAGCACCCCGGAGAACTCCACTGTCTGAAGCCAGGTGTTTGCCAAGCTGTTTCAGCACCCTGGAGAACTCCACGATTTGAGGCCAGGTGTTTGTCCAGCTGTTTCAGCACCCTGGAGAACTCCACTGTTCTTTAGCAGCTGATCTGTGGATCAGCTGACTCTCAATGAGCATTTATTCCGGATCTCTTGTCTGTTTGCCCTCTCGCCTGCCCGCACTAGCTTTATCAATGGTCTTGAGCTCAGGTAAATGTCAGCCGCCCAGCTTTGGGTCCCAGAACTGTATTAGAATGGGCGGTTTGGATACCTCTGTTCTCGGTGCCTACTGCTGTGGTCATGTGATATTTTTTTTCCCTTACACTTTTGACTTGAGTGCTGAGTACACCGTGTACAGCTATAATGTATAGTTATTTTTATACATTTTGTATTTGATTGTCTAGCAATTTTGGGGGGATCATTGCATCTAAATTCACAAAAGGGGTGAGCCTATAATTTTCCTTACTGTAAATGTCTGCTCTGGTTTTGGCATCAGGGGATGCTGGCCATGTGGAGTAAGCTTGGAGATGTTCCCTTCCATCTATAAAAGAGATTAGAGATGGTTAACGTCATTTCCTCCTTGAGTATTGAGCAGAATACACTCCTGACACCTTCTCAGACTTGGATGTTAATAATATTGATAATAATTAGTAATTAATAGCATTAGTTTTATGATATATTGCCTAATCATTATTTAGTTCTTCTTGTGTGACTCTATGGCTTTGCCTTTAGAGCCAAGTCGCTGAGTTTTCCTGCACTGATGGCAGCTATGGGCGGGAGTGGCATGATTGCTATCATTCTCTTACTTCTGTGGGATCAGTGGTCGTCCCTCTTTAATTTCTGGTATTTAATTTTTGATTTATCTATTCTTAGCTTTGTTAACCCTTTCAAGAAAGTATCTCTGAGCTTCTCTGCCTTTCTTTTTCTGCTTTAAATCTTGTCAATATCTGCAGTAGTGTTCACTACTTACTCTATTCTGCTTTATCTGGGCTTAACTTACTCCTCTTTCTCTTCTTTCCTAATACAGAACTTGATTATTGATTTGTCAACCTCTTTTCTTTCCCAATATATCCATCTACAGCTACAAATCTCCAGTGAGCTTCTGTCTTCATGATGCTTTATTTTTTTATTTGCATTTATTCAGAAGTTAACTTTCTCCTGAGACTCATTTTTCTCTCCTTGTATTATTTTATTTAAAGGTGTTTTGGGTCATCTCCCAAAATTCAGGAAGTGGCCAGTGACCTTACTGTGGTGACTGTTAGTTCCTTTGCAGCCTGAGCACACATTTCATGTGGGTTCTATGATGTAAGTGGCGTTGTGAGCCTCAGGCTGAGGTCTGTCTTAGTGAGTCGTCCATATCACTTGAAGTGGATATGTTCACTGTTCTTATTAGATGGAGAATTCCCTAAATGTCAATTAGATCAACTTGATGGATGGTGCTATTCAGTTCAACAATATCCTTACTGATTTTCTGCCTGCTTAATCAATCAGTTACTGAGAGAAGATGTTGAAGAGGCCAACCATAGGAGTGGTTTTATCTATTTCTTTTTGCAGTTCAATATGGATGCTTTGCCCTCCCCCCATTTCAAGAGTTTCCTTGCTAAATATTTGACAATTCACTCAATGCACTCTCTGTAACTCATGCTTATCTGTGCTCTGGTGCATGCATGTCTGAATTAACATGGATATCCATGTTGTCCTGGTTTTCTCTATCCTTTACTAAAGCTGTCTGAATCATAAAGTTCGATTTCTATCATAATTTTGTCACTGACCTGCAGCTGGTGTATTTAAACAATTTGCTTTTAAAAGTGGCTAATGCAAGGGCTGGGAAGATGGATCAGCAGTTAAGAACATTTACTGCTCCTGCAGAACATAGGAGTTCAGTTCCAAGTATGCACTTGGTGGCCCACACCTCCTGTAACTCCAGTTTTAGTGAGTCTGATAGCATCTTCTGTCCTCTGCATGCCCTGCACATACATGGGCACATAAACTCACACAAGGTCACACATACACCTAAGTAAATAAAATTGAAAAGTAATTGTGGATATACTTGTGTTATTGCCATATGTGTAAAGTTTTTCTATTGTTCTCATTAATTCTTTCTTCCATTTTATCTTCATTTTCTATTCAACAGTGACTACATTGTCTATCCTTTTCTAACATACATGAGGTTACTTAACACAAGGTCTTACTACATAGCCTACCCTGGTCTTAAACTCATAATCCTCCTGTCTCAACTTCCATAAAGCTCTGGTTAGTATGTGTACTACCGTGCCTGGCTACCCATCTTTGTATATTTTAATGGTTACCTTAGTGTTTTAATGATACACATCATTAATTGATGTGATTATCTAAGTCCACCTTAAAGATGACTCTATGAGACTTAAGGTGGAATGATTTCTTTACAATCTAGTGACCCAGTACCCTTCTCATTATCATCATAGCAGCTACTTTAAACACCCCACCCCAAGGCACTGCTGCTGTTCTTAAACACCCACTTTTCTTATCACCTTAAGAGTGAGAGAGACAGGCATATTTTGCTCGTTCTGTTCTCCCTGCCTCTTCTGCACTTCTTTATACGCATTTCATGTTCTCTCTGAGGAAACTTCTCCCAGCATTCAAAATTGACAGGGGGTAGATTGCCAAGGTTCACTTTTATTTTCAACTTGACACAACTCAGAAAAGAGGGTATCTCAACTGAAAACTCGCCTTGATCAGATTGGCCTGTGGCCATGTCTGTGAGGATTGTCTTCCTCAGTGATTGACATGGGAGGTTCCAGCCTGCAGTGGGTGGCACCATCCATAAGCAGGTGGGCCTGGGCTAAGGAAAGCAGCAGGCCAAGGCAGAGAGTATGCTTTGGTTTCCACTGCAGCTCCTGCTGGGGGCTCCTGCTCTGACTTCTTTCGGTGATAGGCTCTGACCTGAACACGGGTAATTAAATAAACCTTTCCCTCCCGCAGCTGCTTTTGATAATTGGTAAAAGCAACAGAAAACACAAGATGACATTTGCAGAGCACTTCAGCTGGTGATGAACTCCCTGATTCTTTGCTTCTCTGGGAGAGTCTGTCTCCGCACTTTTAAGGACTAATTTTGTCACTGGATACAGGACTCATATTTGGCAGAGGTGCAGCTCCCCAGCCATTGCCTGCTCCTCTCTTCTCCCCTTCCTTACCTAGTTGCTGATGAAAAGTCTATTGATAGTCTACCTCTTTTCTTCTCTCTGTGTGATGGCTCCTCTTTTTTCAAGCTTTTCCCTCTGACTGTTTTTGGCAGTTTGTGTTTGATATGCCCTGGGACAGGCTGCTGTTTGGTTCGGTTGTGTGATTTTTTTTCATGGTTACTTCCTCCATGTTTCTTATGATTAGTCAAGTAAGTCCCCAGCCACCATGACATCAAATGTTTACTCCACTCCTTTCTTTTCACTGCTTCTGTTTCAATCATGTTCCACTTCTGATACTTCCCTGTTCTTCCAGAACATTCTGCAGTGTGCTCTTCACTGCATCATAGTTTGCAGGGTCCCTCTTAACACATCTTCAAACTCTGGCTCCTCTAAGGACTGAACATGGCATTCTCCATGCCTGTTGGGGTGCTTTGTTCCTAGCGTGACTGCTGCCCCTCCTGCCACTGATTCGTCTTTGGAGCTCCCTCTCTCTGCTTATGTTGCCTGTTTGACGTACCTCCTGCCTGTCCATGAGACTTCTCTGCATATTAGCCATGGTGGCTCAACTCCCTGTCTGATAGTTCCAGGTCCATGCTATGTCTTGGTGCTGCTCCAACTCTGTCTTCAGGTTTCATTTGTGTGTGTGTGTGTGTGTGTGTGTGTGTGTGTGTGTGGTTTTGGCCCGTCTGAGGTTTGGTGTCACTGCTTGTGCTGCAGGAGAGGTTAGGACGAGTAAGCAAACAAACCTTCAGTGTGAAGAAGAGTGTTAGCCTAACTAGCAGCCAGGCTCTGTTTAGCATAAGTGAGGGAGGGGCTGGAGTCATCCAAGCTCCATAGTCCTCTATGAAATCCTTGTTCACAATATTAAGACTCCCCGAGCTGTACTTGTTAAGCACAGAGCCCAGCTTTGCACAGGGCTTTTCTGAACGCAGAGTCCTGTGAGACCCAAGGGGTCATGCCCCACACAGCTGGCCTACCAAACTGCTGGAGTCTAGTCTTCAGGGCAGGAAGGGACCACAGCCCATACCAGTGCCATCTGAAAAGGTTCTCCCTCAGACTCACTTCATAAACCAGGAGAAAGCCTGCCTACAAATGTGTTCAGTGCATCATTAATGAATTGAGTTCCAGAGGTGTCTGTATAGAAAGTATTATGGGTTTTAAGTCAAGATATGAATAGCTTCGTTGTCATCCTGGAAGTAGGTATGGTATTGATAACCCAAATCCAGTGTGCTTTAATCGGTATTTCTAGCTGAGGTAGGATTGATTTTTCTGAACCCTTGAAGACACTGTCTTAGGTACAGGCAGATTTTAATTTTGACACAGCTACCCGGAGCATCACATCCTTCTGTGTTTGCATCCTGGCCTTAGCTATGGGTGTCGCCCCCAGCACCCGGAGCCCTGTAGCATTTCACAAAGCTGGGAGCTCGGCTGAGAGCCTCTTGACTTAAGTAGCCACAGTGGCAGGTTCCTGAGGATTTTCTCAGAGCCCCACACCCCGCATTCATTTCTGTCACTGCAGTAAGATGCTCTGACAAAAGCAACTTATGCGAGAAAGGAGAAGTCAAGGCTGGGACTTGGAGCAGCAAGTCAGAGCCGTGCCAAGAACAGAACAGAGAGAACACGGATGCCTGCCTGCTTTTGCTCAGCCCCCTGTCTCCACTTTACACAGTCCGTGGTCCCAGACAGGGAATGGTGCCACCCACAGTCTTCCCACATCAATTAATATAACCAAGAAAATCCCCCAGAGGCACCTACAGAGCAGCCCGGTCTAGACAAACCCCCACTGGACTCTTCCCAGGTGATGCGCGGGTATTGTCAGGCTCACAGTTAACACTAATCATCAAACCCCTAGATTAGTGTGAGTGGATGCTAGGCTTCATTGTCAGCTTGCCTAGAGTAGGAAAAGCCAATCACTGAAGCACAGCCAAGGCTGGGCCTAGGAGGACATTTCCAGAAACCGCCAGATCTCTAATCAAAGAGACAGTGTAAAGTCAGTACACGGATGTTATTGGCAGGTGGTCAAAGGTGGGAGGGGGCCTATCTAGAAGAAGCGTGTCCGCGACGGAGTGGTCTCCAACTCTGCTCTTTACACTTCCTGTTTCTTCTTCTCTGTGCTTCCTGTCTGTCATGGTTGAATAAAAGACACAGCCTCCTGGCATCATGATGTTCTAGACAAGGGTATGGATCAAGGAACCAAGGACTGAACCATTTAAAAGTGTGAACAAAATACATAATTCATTCCTTTAAGTATTGAGTTGTGGCAATGATAAAAGTGACTCCATGGTTCCAGCCAGTGAACTAAGTCTACTCTAAGCACCTTGCCCCATACAGCACTTGAATGTGTGCCTGTTCTCAGTACTGAGCCTCCCCTCTGCATGGAACACGGGATGACTAGGGAATCCATAGCAGAGTCCCGGTGAGGACTGGATTATCTGGTACTTAGAAGAGGCATGGTTCTGCCTGGGCTCATCCCAAGGCTCCATGGACATTAGCTGTTAGGATTTCAATGGAAGATCCCAGAACCACAAGGCAACACTGCATTGGTGGGGTTTTGAGCGCTTGAAGATCTAAGGGTCATGAGCCACTCGATCAACTGCACGATGCAGCAAGCATGTACATGCTCACACAGGCTCTCGAGGCTCACATCACGTTCATTCATTCTCATATGTGTTCACACATGCTTACATTTGTTCATACGCAGACTAGCACACTCTTCTGGATAACAGGCTCTACCTGACTCTCTCAAGATGTCCCTCAGGGGGCTGGGTAGGTGGCTTAGCGGTTAAGAGCACTGACTGCTCTTCCAGAGGTCCTGAGTTCAATTCCTAGCAACCATGTGGTGGCTTACAATCATCTATGAGATCTGGTGCCCTCTTCTGGCTTACAGGCAGGATACCACATAAACAAACAAACAAACAAACAAATAAATGATGTCCATCGGGACAGTGACGTCTCTGCTTCAGCTAAACGCATCCCTCTCCTTATCTACGTGCCCATTTCTTGACGTACATAATCTCAGCACAGGGACTGGAGAGATGGGCACCGAGCATGTTCAGGTACTCGTGTGTCACCATCACACCATCTCAGACTGAGAGAGGCTGGGCCACAGGCTGTGCAGGTGGCCTGCTCAGGACTGAACAGCTGTGCAGGAAAAAGTCACATCCCACCAGGCTCAGTGTGCTCCTAGTCACAGCGAATCTTTCATGCAACTCACAGATAAGTGCCTGTCAGGTATGGCAAGCCACCAGTTTTCAAGGCCCAAGCAGGCACCCGACTTCAGCCTGTGGCTCTGGTGGGCAGACAGTGATGTTTTCAGGGCATCCTTTTAGATGTCATCTTTGACCTTTGAACCTCTGAGCATCACATTGACCCCTGGACCAGTTTCAATCCCGACTCTCTCCGTGCAGAGCTCTCACCTGCAGTTTCCAGAGAAGGCACTCCAGCCTCCGGGGACCTCCTGATATCAACTGGGACTTGAGCCCAGGCCAGCTCATGTTGGAGCCTTCTTGCTGAAAACACTGGGATCGAACAGTTGAGCCAGCGCATCCATATGCACAGATTTCTTCCTTCTTGGTAAGCTCCAGGTCAATTAAACAAACCCGGAAGCCAAAGCGGGGAAACACATACGCACACTCACCTGTGGAACAGGCAGCAGGGAAACACACACGCACACTCACCTGTGGAACAGGCAGCAGGGAAACACACACGCACACTCACCTGTGGAACAGGCAGCAGGGAAACACACACGCACACTCACCTGTGGAAGAGGCAGCGGGGAAACACACAC